>JAFIDM010107599.1:0-29541 GCA_023159025.1 Thereuonema tuberculata | reverse complement strand
GTAATGTAAGCAGGATACATCTAACTCTCGATTCCAGGCGTTATTTACTCTCTGTTGTTAATTTGAATTTTTGGGGTTTTGGCCAACAATTCAGGTATTTTGCCCCACTGTGCGACGTGTCATTTGCACAACATTATCCAGCAGCTGTTGAGGCAAGTTATCCCACTCCTCTATCAGTGCACGGATAAGAGTGGTTTTGTTTGTTGGAGGATATTGTCGACCAGCAAGGCGCCTCCCCAAAGCATCCCAAACATTTTCAATGGGGTTTAGATCTGGAGAATCTGCTGGCCATACAAGGCGTTGAATACCCTCGCTGTCTAGACAATCCTGAACAGCGAATATTCGATAACATGGTGCTTTGTCGTCCGTGAACAGAAATGTATCACCGAAAGCACCACTGAAAAGGCGAACATGAGGCAGGAGAACTTCATCAATGTATCGTTGGTCGGTTGTAGTCCCAATTGCAGCCACATGTAGGGGCGTGCGGCCATTGATCACGATGCCGGCACATATCAATGATACTGCAAGTCTTTCCTGGATATTTAGACCAGTTGACATCCACAATCCGATGACAAACTGAACCTACTCTCTTCTGAGAATAGTATGGAAGCCCTTTCCTGTTCGGTCCAATTGCGATGCTCACGATACCATTGCATCGGGCGGTAAAGTGGAGTCTGGACAATGGGACACACACAAAAGGTCTGCGAGCGTGTAGTCCTCGTTGTCCCAAACGTCTGGCAACAGTTTTTGGGAGATCCGCTTTCCTGTGTCAGCAAGAAACTCATTTGCCACTTGATGAGCTGTGGTGCGCCGGTTCCGTTTTGCCGTTAGGGCAATGTACCTGTCTTCTGCAGGCGTCGTACTTCTAACACGACGCCTGCTACACTTTCCAGTTGTTGTAAATGCTTTCCACAGCCGTGAAACAATGCTGTGGGCGATGCCGAACTCCCTGGCAATATCTGTTATTTATCGCCCTTCTTCGATCTTTCCAATAATACGACAACGCGTAGAATCATCTAAGTGATATCGGGAAGACAGGCCGAAAATTTCAAGTTCGTCAATTAACGTTTTCCAGTAAAACTTTCCCTTCGAACATCACCTGTCCACACGCGTCAAAATCCTTCAAATCTTTTATCAGTGCTGTCAGGTAATGCACAGGCGTGGCAATGTAAAATTTCCATACGCACACCTCTTCTTACTGTATCCTGCACTTATTCCAATGGTCGACATGTGGGTTCCTTCCATTTTGTGGTTGCTAGGGGTGGTAGTGTCATCCGTCCTGAGCAATTGTCCAGCAGTGTATGTATAAACCGTATTTGCTGGCGTACATAATACACTTTTTTTGTGTAAAAATTTGTCTTAAAAAATGGGGAAGTCTTATGCACCGAATGTGTGTGTGTGTATTTTCAATATACCATTTTTTTTTCCCAAAAACTGCATCTATAAACTTGTGCGTCTGACAGCTAAATGGATTGAAGGCATCCCTGCAGCTTTTATTACAAGTACGAAACTGTTTTCGGTCAAAAGGATAGATCATACTGTACTGTATTATTTGCACTTGTAAATATTTAAAATGCTTGATGTCAAAACAAAACAAAAAATTAATGTAAAATTACTCTCTCTTTCTTAACATGTTTTTCAGACAATTATTGTTGTGACTCGTTCATTTAATATGCCTATTACGTCAGTATCTTCAGTTACGCCGTCCAACATAGATCACCTTTGATTCACCTGGTCGGACGTAGCCAAATGGTCAAGTCAGTGGTCTGTCATGCGGATGATACGCCTGAACTTAAGGTCGAATTCCAAAAATACTTTGGACGTTTGTCGTCCTTACGTGTGTTGTTCTCGCTTTGCACAATTTACTCTTGTTAAATAATGTACATCTGAAGTAGCAGATCCTCCACCGTTCTTGTGCCTTTAAAACTCGCGCAATGAAATTTAAAAATGTGTTTGAAAAAAAAAGTAAATACATAAAACTTGGATGTAGATCTTCTGTCTCTTCTAATGGTGGTTCCGAGATTGAAAGCTACACAAAACAAGAAATTGATAATGGATATCGTAACCTAGTAGATAATCAACTTTTTATATTCCAGGTATCCTTTTATTCGCACATGTGTTCACTGACAATATAAATAGTCTTATACCAATATTCAAGTTTTGTATAAAATAGATAATGTAGATATATTTAGCAGTTTTTTTCATAATAGATACACTTGTTTTATAGTCCGACCATGACAATGTGACGATTCGACGTCAGTTCTAGCCTCTCTCAGAGGTTCCGAAGAATATTAAGTTACAGCTATAAAACAAAACAAAAACAAAAATTTAGTTTTAATTTTAGTCCTCCATTTTCCAATTCCTTTCAGAAATAATCTTCAACCTGTAAAATAATTTTTCGAGCACTGCTCTGTAAAATACTCTGGGGCGCCGCTTTGAGGGAAATTATAGAGACCTGTGGTTTGAGGCGCGCTTGTTTGTGATTGGCTGAAAAACAGCCGATGTAATCACGTGGGGTTCCTTTGATCGTCATGTTATAGTAGTCGGACTATATTAAGATTTTTTTTTCTGATCACTTATGCAAAAACAATTTTTGGCTATTTCGTTATGGAGAAGTAGACTTTCTTTATTTTCATTATTCTCATCGGTGTTACACCGTGTCACTTGTAATCATCCACTGTGCCAGTTTTGGATGGCTATCACTATTTTAGATTTGTCATGCTGTGAAGAAGAGCAGAAGTATGAAATCAAACTATGAAATCTAACTGGCACTATTTCATTTTCGAAAAAAACATCATGAATTTAAAGGATAATGAACAGATAAATTTAAACAGTAGATCACTAAGAAATGAATAGAATTTATAATAAAAAGAATTTTATTTTGAAACTGGTTTTATTTTTTTCTCCTAAACTTCTCTCCTGTTGCTTAAGAAGGGGAGTTGTGTGGTTATAAACGCTAGACCAAACCTAAAATAACCTGGGTGTAAAAATAATTTAGAATGATTATGTAATCCCATAGATATTTAGGGCAATGTTTTCAAAACAGGTTTGCATATAAGCTTAGTAATTAAAGCACATCGTTTGTTGATAATAATTTTTTTTTATAGGACGTAAACATGTTATGAAAATAAAAAAAAACAACAACTTGAAAATTGCGCAATTTTCAAGGTTTGTCCATCCATTCTGTTGAATGGCTTTAAAAAAGTCGTTTAAGGGAGGGGGGGGGGGGTTAGAATCTTTTATTTATTTGTCAATGTAGTATTACAAATAAAAAAAATGTGACATTTTGTTGCCGATCGGATCAGCGTTATTTTCATTGATTTCGGTCGTAACGCGTTCGCTTAAGTGAGTTCAGTCGTAGGAACGAGAATCAAAAACCAGACGTTGACTCAATTATCTTGATTTTAGCTGATTCCCACGCCCAGGCAGTACGCCATTTGCTTTACAAAAGTTCGACAATTGTAGACTATTTTACTAAAGAAATCGTTGACCCCACTCATAGGAAGGGATTCGTATTGTACATGTGAAATTCGATCCACAGATATCCAAGCTGGCTCCGGAAGATCTCGACACAAGAGCTATTTTGCAAATGTTTCGACTTTATTTATTTATTTATTTATTTATTCGACTTTTTTTTGTATCCTTATTAGTTCCTTTGCCTTAATAATTTTACCTTTTTTACTTTTAACTGATTATTTGAGAACATTAACTAACGTTGAGGATAAAAATTTAACGTTTATAAATTTAGTTATGCATCAATTTTTTAAAAAAGCTAGCACACTTAGTTGAAACTTTTTATTTATTTATTTTTTATATTTTAAAGCTATAAAATCTTTAAAACAACATGTAATAGAAGAAACCAGACCTAGGTTTCAACCTGTTAACACTGACGAAAACCTTTTAACAGGCGAATCACTGATGAAAGACTGTTAACTAGGTCTGGTTTCTTCTATTACATGTTTTTTTAAAAGACATTTTTTAGCTTTAAAAAAAATTAAAAAGTTTTAAGTAAGTGTATTAGCTTTTTTTAAATTCTTCCATTAACTAATGTTGTTAACCACTTTAACTATTCGCTTACGGAGGTCGATTAGTTTAAAATAATCGTTTGTCTTGTTGACACAGCAGATTCCCGTTAGTCTCGTCGTCTAAGCACTGAGACAGAACAGCTGTCGCGGTGTTCCTCAAAGACGGCGTGAGTCTGTTTTTTGGATATGTAGATTTCCGACTCTCTTTGACAGATTCATAAATCCATTGTAGCTTTAAGATTAAATTATAAAGTTTGTCAATTAGTTCAACTCAGAATTTAAATTTACAGTATTAGTTTGAAGTATATAACTGTTTACACTGAACTGTTTTCGTCGCATAGTAGGGAGTGAGGATGCACATTAGGGGTTAGTTTGAGAACTGGACGAGAGGTGGAGATAAATAATCGTGTTCATATTTTAAGTTATACCAAAAATAAGACTAAATTTAAAGAGAACAGTCAACGTAGCTTTTTTGTAGTTACACTTAAAACTTTGACCCATTTATTTTGGTCCCAAACCCCTCCTTTTTCAAAAATGACAACGAAATCCTTTACTTAAATAAGTAAAGGATTTCGTTGTCATTTTTGAAAAAGGAGGGGTTTGGGACCAAAATAAATGGGTCAAAGTTTTAAGTGTAACTACAAAAAAGCTACGTTCCAAATTTTATGGAAAGCCTTTCAGCCGTTTTAGCGTGATGCGCTTACGTAAGTGGACAAACAAAGAAGTTTGAGACTGCGCATGCTCAGTAATAAAAATGTAAGATACGAGTATTTGTTCGGGGATCAGAATGCCAAGAATATTTTCAAGTTCCATTCGTAATTCGACTCTTAAGGAACGAATAAATTGTAATCACTGTATGACACACTGCAAAAATGTTCGAGATATTTGGCATTATTTTCATTGGATTTCCAATGAAATTTGGCTATTAGCTTAAATGTTAGAAATGCAACCACCTCATTTCTGTTATCAGCTATAGCTTGATGCTTAGGTGTCAGACTCATATACTGAAGGTTGTCGGTTCGAATCCGCATATCTACTTTATTTTTGTTTTTTCTCTTAATTTTTTTCTCAATGTCCACATGGTTTTTTATCTTCTTATTTTCCTAATTTTTTTCATTTTTCTTACGTTAATGTAAAAATATCCTTTCTTTTATTATTCTTTTTAAATATTTTATTATTTAAAATTTCACTAACCTTTGGTATGCTCGATATAACATAAATTACCTCTATTTTGTTTTTTTGTTTTTAAGGGAAAATTAGTTTCTTATTTTACACCAGAATGCAGCAAAACAGTGAAAAAGAGATCTTTCGATGTTTCGTATTTCCCAGTGACCATAATATAATGAAGCCTTATATTGAGGAGGAGATTAAGCAAAAAATGAACACTTAAAAATTCAAGTTATATATTCGAAATAAGCTTATATTTAATTGAGAAACCATAAGTTGAGTTTTAGGCTGCTATCAGGGAGAGGGAACTTTTTGTCTTTGGAAAACCACATGTTACGCAGAGGAAACTTCATCAGTCCACAGTCAGTAGAGCTCAGCTATGCTATTAAAATATTGCAGATAAATCATGAAAGGTAAATATTTAGTTATAAAGTAGTAAACATCAAGTTTCTAAGAACGTATCTAGAAATAATAACATGGGCGTACACGATAAATCGCTGTACGTTTAATGAGAAATAAATTTCAAGACATGTTTTCGAGGAACTTACCTCTGTCGTTAAGCGAGACTGACTGTAAGTACTTCAGCGAATTTATTTCACTCGATTTTGTGAGTTTATAATTTCTTTATAATGAATCCTTTACTGTTAAAGTTTACTAAAAAGAACAGTATTGAGCTTTATTAAAACCACATATGAATTTGAAATTGTATGCAAAGGGCCACTATGAGTATCACAAAAGGCCGCAGATCCCTGGCTACCATCTATTTATGCACAATATAAATATCTTCTAAAATTAATGTAAATTATCGCAACGCGATTTCTATTTCAAAAATCAATTTTTTACCTGATCTTGTTAATCCATATAAATCCACGATTGGCCTCATTCCGTCCGTCGATAAGTTCTTGGCCATGTCGTTTCTTCGGCTTCAGTAAGAAGTTGTAGTTAAATAATGAATAATATAAATAATCAGACTTGCAATGAAGTTATTCTTGATTCTTTTCTTATTATGTTTTGTATCACTTGTTGTATTTCTATCAGATACATCTTTTGTTGTTGTTTAAGATATACGAGAATATATAGATGGCGAGTAAATCTCAACTTGTTTTCGTCGCGGACAAAGTCAGTTCCATTTTCATTGCTTCTTTATAAAAAAAAAAGTTAAAAATAACGATCCATTCGAGGAGCCTCATTGCCGTCGCGAAATTCCCTTCAAAAATAGCAGAAGTAAATAACCAGCCAATGTAATTATGGAATATTCCATAATTACCACAAACATACAGGAACCTCGGATCTACTCTGAGAAATGCTTTAGAAAGAACAACAAACGATTTTCACATCAAGAAGAGGTTTTGAAAGAACCTGAAGCCCACTTTCCATATTTTTTTTTCCTTTGAATTTTTATATCACAAAAAAAAATACAACAAGTGGACATTTAATTTAATCAAAAATAAGAAAATAAGAATAAGAGCAGCATAATGAATAAAGAAATTGCCCCTCTGATTAATTACGAGAGGGAATCGGGAACGGCTGTTCCGTCCTGCAAGGGACTCATCAGCCCGATCCGCCCTCCCCGATAAAAAAACCCAGAAAGGTAAGAACTTAAGTAAAGGTCACCGTCACACCTGGCAGTGACCCCCGAAATCAAAGAAAACTTCGATAATAAATGTTGTGATGAGTCCCTTGCAGGACGAAACAGCCGTTCCAGTTCCCTCCCATAATTAGTCCAGAGGGGCAATTTCTTTATTCATTGTGCTGCTCTTATTTTTATTTTCTTATTTTTGATCAAATTTCCAGCACCTTAAATTTACGACATTTAATTTTTTAGTTATAATATCTTTTGAATACAAACAATAAAAAATTTCCATTTTCTGAAACAAAACAAATATTAAATTCATTACATACTTAAAATGGCTTAAATCCGATTAATTTTTAGTTCTATTAAAAGCTGGTGCTTGTATTAACAGCGGTTTCGCTCAAGTCTCAACATATTTGGATTCAATTGCACTTAATCCAGGATTAGCTTAAGACTATTTGGAGAAACTCGTAACCATAAGACAATTAAAATGCGGATTAATATCCATTGTTTAATGTATGGATAAAATCCAATGTTTGGGATCTAACGCCTTTTTTTTCTTTTTCAATAAGAAATTTTGTTATTTTCAGATACACTAAAGACTCGATTATCCGAATTTGATGAGACCACGCCCGTTTCGGATAATGAAATTTTGGATAATCCGGAATATAGTATAATAAACATGTACTCATACATTAAAAAAAAATACAGTGAATTTGACGCAATAAACTATAATACGGTATCGCACTGTGGAACATTCTTATCCCTTGTTCAAATAATCAATCACAGTGTTTTGTCTTAAGCTTTGAATCTTATTTCCTGGCTCCCCGATATCCAATTAACTCTATTAATAGTTTAATATTACAGTTACAAAATCTCTTGTGTACTCTATTAAATATTGATTACAGCGACGGAAATACATTTTTGTGGGATTTTAAAAATATGCTAAAAACTCGTTTCGGAGAAACCAGATTTTCGGATAAACTCGTTTCGGATAAAAGCGATTCGGATAAACGACGTTTTATCTTGTCCTTTCAACGTTACGTAATTAATTTTTTTTTTTTACTTCCACTGTTTACTAAGTACAACTCCTATTCAGACTCAGAAAACTATCGACTATCCAGAAACATATTTTTTCTTCCCGTGTCTAATTCCTATTCTTGCTACACAGTCCTTGCTACATTATGTAAGCGTGGACAATACTAAAAACCTTTGCACATCTTGTTTTAAATTTTCAAAATATTCTGCAATTAATTAAATTAAAAATCAAAAACATTTAATTGTTTGGATGTTTTCAACTCAAAATAATCTGATAAAAACCTGAAATGATAAAAAAATTATAAAATAATATTTTGTATTTATTTAAAATATTTATTATTGGTGCAATAGTTAGTTTTTTAAAAAAAATAAAAATTAATTTTTTTTTAAAAATTGTATGAGATTAAATTATTTTTATAAAAATTAACTACTGCACCAATAATAAATATTTTAGATACAAAATATTAGTTTACAATTTTTTTATCATTTCAGGTTTTTATCAAATTGTTTTGAGTTATAATTTTTTTTTATCATTTCAGGTTTTTGTCAATTTTTTTTAAGTAGAAGTACCAAGTAATATCTCGAAACACCAAAAATATTGACTGCTTTTGAATTTGATTTTAATTAATTACAGAATATTTTAAAAATTAAAAACAAGAAAATAGAAATCCCGGATGCTTCACAAGTTCTTATTTAAATTTTAGAATTTTAGATATATTGGAAAAAGAAATGTATAAAAGAAATAAAAGGCCTGCATTTGATTGAGTCAGGAACTTCCGCTATCATGATTGAAGATGATTTCAGCTTGAATTAAACTACGATTTGATTTTTTCCCAGACTATGAATTAATGTCGAATCTTCATCACAAAACGATCTTGTCGCCCTGCTTTGAAGTTTGTGACTTTGGCACGAGCCCAGTCGTATTCTTCAAATAAACGTCACCTGACTCTCCACTTTTAATATATCAGACGCTCCAAGGTTAACTCATGTACTGTAATGTTTATTTTATCTTTGACTCGTTAATCTGTAACGATCAAAAAAAAAAATTTTTTTTTGACTGATTTTTATTAACATTGTTGGAAATCTCAGAAATTTAAAAAGAACAGAAATTGAATTAAAATTAATATCAAAAATAAAAAAATAAATTCTATAAGGAACTACGATTAGCCCTTAAAAAAAATTAATTTTTAGCGGCCCCTAGGTTACAGCTTGCCTGTAAAACATAGGGGACCGCTCTTTCTTTTATGCTTGCTGGATGTCTGTAGTGGCCAATAGGTTAGATATATTAGAATGAAACCTTCACCATTGTGTTGAGCATCAAAAAATAGGTGACCACGTCCAAAAAATTAGATCTCTAGGACCACTCCTTGACCGGATGTAGGGGGGGGGAGTCAAAAGTTGGTGCTTCAATACGTTTTTCTTTTATCATATCTCACTTGTCAGCAATTGTTTGTCTGGCAAAAACGTAACCATCACCAATGTGTTCAGAAGGGTCGATATTGGGTAGACGTCTATCGCCGTTTATCTCTTTATCGGAAGCGACGACTTTTGACTTCCCCAACTTCCGGTTTGCTGTAAGCGTCCATTAAGTTCATTTCAAACGCTGGTTAGGTTCACTCTACTTTTGTTTATAAAATTCTGCTTGTTACGAGGCCGCGTTGCTTTTGACACTGTCTAAAAGCATTAATTATCTTGTTTTGTTTTTTTTTTTGTCATGAAAATTTTAAAAATGAAAAAGTATGCTCTTAAGTTTAAATTAAAATATCTGCTGAATAAAAAGTGTAAATTTAGTCCAAATTAAAGTAAAAATAAAGTAGCCCACCACAAGCCTAAGTGGCCCTTCGGATCGCCGGATGTAAGGATCCTGAGCTTTCCTGACCAATCAGATTAAGTTGAAGTCGCGTGATCAGCTCAACGCCTGAGACGTTTGAAGGTTCTGTGTGTTTAGTCCCCGGAAAGAAGGCCGGTATCCGTTCTTCAGAGGGCTGGGTTGACCCTAGGACCGTAGGACCTGCATGGAGGAGAAATCAACATGGGAGGAAAAAAAAAATCCATGACCTCCACCGGGAGTTAAACCCGGCTTCTCCACACCGCTATCCTGATTTTTTTTTTTTTTTTTTGAAATTGTGAAAATTACAAAAAAAACGTTTAAATTCAATTTTGTTTAATTTCAAATTATAATATTTGCTGAAGCTTTGTAGTTTAAAAAAAAAAAATTAACTCTATCCATGTCACTTACTAATTTCAGTAAATCAAAATGGTGTTAAGTGGATTATGTTGTGCATCATTTGACCAAATACCAAAATAGATTTTTTTTTTAGATTATTGCTCCCTCTATTAGCGAAAGCTGTAAACTGTTTATAAAAAATTGTTTCTGCTTGCTATCTCAGCATAATTCTGCAGAAAATTAATTCTGAATAAACGACTTATTTTAACGAATAAAATTTGCATCATATGACTAACGATCTTTGAAGGATATTAATAATTTTGATAATGATCAGAATTGTCCTGTGAAAGTATCTTCATTTTGATATGTAACACCCTTAAAAAATGTGAAGTAATGCATAAGCTTTGCGTTTATGCGAATACAGTAGAACCCGCTAATCCGAACCCTGCTAATCCGAACAGAATCTATGATGCAGGAAAAAATTTAAATCTCACTTGTAATCTACAGGAAGTACAGTATTTAATAACAGCACTGTACATAGTATTAAAATAACAGTTTTTAAGCTAGTATTTAGCGGAATGCAACATCACTACAGTATTTTAATTTACGTATCGATATTTTAATGAACTGTTCAACAATACGTTCTTTTTAATTATGTAGCGCTCACATTTATAAAACACAGTAACTTTCATTTAACTAGAAAAATCAGTAATATCTTCTGGCGTAAGGAACTAATCCTGCTAGATATTGCGCCAGCATCACATCAATTGGTTGATACAATCGGATGTTACAACAACGAAACACTAGATTTATATTCACTTAATTTAAAATTAAAAATGATAAATACTTAGCTATAATTCATCCTGATTTACTCTGTATTGTAGGATATTGGTAACAAAAGCCAAACGAAAAGTAGGCAACACTCCGGCAAACTGCAGATACTGCTACTGTTCACGTGATCGGCTACTGTCTTTTCAAAGTGCAATCAATCGCTGTGCTGTCCTTTCCTCATCCCCACAATGTCAAAGAATCCTCATTCTTCTTTCTCACCGCTACGCTACGTTGACAAGTGGGAGCTAATATCATAGCTGTAACTGTGTTCTGTATAGGCCTACCATGTAGAGCAGGGGTCTCCAAACTGCGGCCCGCGGGCCGGATGCGGCCCGCGAGGCCCTCTCATCCGGCCCTTGGAGACTTTTTTGTCTACGGAAAAAATTACGGAAATATACGTGTATCCTGCATATCCTAATGATTCCCACTAATACAGGTGTTCATGTGTAGTGTATCAATGTGCTATTAAATAATAACTGAATAAAATAATGTTAAATAAATATTTAAAAACAACATCCATGTTTTGATTCTTTTTTATTTGGACCTCGAGTGTATAGTCGGCCCCCGAACTGCTGTTTGATAGTTAATGCGGCCCTTGGGCTAAAAGGTTTGGAGATCCCTGATGTAGAGTATTAATATTTTTTTTTCGGATAATCCGAACATTTCCGAATCCGAACAGACCACAACCCTAGTTAGTTCGGATTTCCTAATACTGTACCTGAAAATCGAATTTTGGCCTTTATTATCGTCGCGGCGAAAATTGGACCCGCAAACACATTATCGTTGACTAATTTCTCCAGTATCAATGCCATAAGATCCGCAGAAAATATCAATCTCAATTATCAAAAATCTCACATACATCTGCTTGAAATCGACGAGCAACGTTAAGAATAATTTCCCTACTTGATTTTTGAGACCTTTTCCTCGTCGAAATGTTGAATGTGAATCAACGACCGCCATTTTCTCTTACATTTGAATGTGACCGACAGGCCAGGAAAGGAAAATCTATCATCTGCGTTGCATTCTGGGAGGTTCATCTTTGGCCGTACTGATAGTAGTCAAATGATGCATAATACCATCCAATTGTTATTAAGAAGAGACGCACATATATACAGACTGAGTTATTTGATTAGGAAAGTAAGATCAACAGTGTTATTCTACCACGTTTTTTAAAGTGAGGCTTATAAAATCAATATGTCTTTGGCGTTCGAATCCGCTCTAATAACTTCTGAACCTGAGCATTCGCCCTGCTTAATTACAACAAGAGACTGCTTAGGCATTGTATTCGAAACTTTTATTCGTGTGGGGGTCCTTGTAAAGAAGTTTGTGCGTGAAGTGACAAAAATTCTAAGAGTGCAGCATTAAACAGAACAGTTAACTGTAACTGACGACAAACCATAAGTCCAGCAATGCATCTGAATCCGTTTTGTAATCCGTTTTTGTATTTTAAATTTGCGCGTAGTTTGATGTAATTAATTGTTTTTAAACGATTTAAAGTAAGTCTGCTTTAAATAGACAGGTTGTTCGTAATTTGTAAGTTAACAATTTTCAGTCGACCTTCATCAGTCAGTAGAATGGAACATCTTCTCATTGGGGACTGTCTGTTTGTGATTTTCTAAAGCAAACATTTCGAGACTAGTGGATTGGAAGTGGTGGGGTTGTATGGGGTTATGTTATAGATATCGTGTATCGAACAAAGGTGCGGGGACGGGACACCATTCGCACCATTGATGAAGCAAACATTTTTGTACGGCAAGAAAACAGCATAATCTTGATGTGCTTCGTGCAACAAATGGTGCAATTGTGGAAGTGTTTTTAATTAAGGCAGAAAAAAACTTTGATATTTATTCTTCATTACGTAAGAAATTTCACAGATTTATTATTTATATGGTATTTTTTTTTTTTTATTTCTTAAATTGCAGAGATTATATGGACTTTCCTGTATAACTTTTAGTGTGTGTATCTATAGGGGTGGATACAAGAATACGAATACCTTAGAAAACGGCCATAGCAGAGCCACGCCATCTAGAATAGACGTCTATCATCTAGTGGCCTCCGTGAAGGCGGAGGTATTAGTCGATCAGTAGCAGTCGTATGGGTTTCATGTGAGACGTGTGCTAGCAGTGAAACGCTGTTATGTCCGATCTCTCAGACTTCGAAAGAGGCGTAATTATAGGAGCGCGTCTCGCTGGAGCTTCAGTAACGAAAATAGCGAACCTTGTGAATGTTGCAGGAAGCACTGTGTCAACTGTTATGACAGCCTACACACAACATGGTAAGATACTATCTGCTTTAGAGAACAGTGAGCGAAAGTCAAAGCTCACCGACAGAGATAGACGGTGTTGAAGCGAATAGTGACCCGACAGCAAAAGACAACGGTGTCCAGTTAACCTCCGAGATGAATACCCATCTCCAGGACCCCGTATCAACCAAAACTATCCAACAGGAACTGCATCTGCGAATATTCATGCCAGAGCGGCTATTCCAAAACCATTGATGACACCGCATAATGCGTTGAAGCGACGGCAATAGTGCCGCAAGCACAGACACTGGACACAACAGTACTGGACACAGACACTGGACACGTGATTTGATCTGACAAATCTGCATTACAATATTTCAGACAACTGGACATGTTTATGTGTGGAAAACGCCCGCAGGAGCCTTTCAAGTTGACTGCCTCCTTCCTACTTGTTAACTCCACACTTTCTGAAAGTTCTGCACAAAGAATGGCTGCTTATTCCTTGAACATTGTGACCTGTATTTGTCCATCTTACGTCGGATACAAACTATAATTCAGGCGAAGGATGGGCACCTACAACCTAGTAATAAAGATTTTGTGTCGTTTCACAGGTGTTCATATTATTTTGTCCATCCCCTGAATGTAAGGGCGATAAAAAATTCCCGAAGAAAAGCATTGTAATCTAGACTGTGGATTTCCGTCCTATTTCTGTTCATACTTCATTGTCTAATGAATGTTAATCCTTTCCTATAATCTTTTATTTGCTCATGGTTAAACCATTCATGTAACTGGATAGATCCTTGTTTGAGGGATTTCCACTCCGGAAAGTGTTTATCCTACTATTATTATAAAGCTGAAGAGTTTGAACGCGCTAATCTCAGGAACTACCAGTCCGATTTGAAAAATTCTTTTTGCATTAGATAGCCCATTTATTGAGGAAGGTTATAGGCTATAAAACATCACGCTGCCACCAATAGGAGCGGAGCAGTAAACATAAACGTCAATCAACGGGTGGGCGTCAGTGGCGACGGGGCGGCTTGGCTGCATGACGAGAACCGAACGTTACCGAAAAGGGCCGAATTTAACGCGGGTGACACCGCGGGGCACAGGCAATGCATATAAGGACAGTGTACTCTCAATCTCTTTAGGAAGAAGGCCACTGATACAGCTTGTCCAAGACACGGACAGAGCGGAAGTAGCAAAATCTATGTAATTCTCATCTTCTCCTGAAGAAGGCTCAAAGAACAAAGCCGAAATATTGATCAAACCCTCACCTCGGAGTTCGAAAATCCCTCAAACAAGGATCTGTCCAGTAACATGTCCCACTCCTCCTTCAGAACGAAACTAATCCATTCATATAAGCTTAAAATTATTCGATTTTCGCAAATTTAGAAATCGAATTTATTATTTTTTTTTCAGAAAATGAAAAATATGTACGGCTTTATATTCAGCAAATATTGTAATTTAAAAATGAATGATTTAGGCTTTTTCATTTTTGTCGTTTTTCCGATTAAAATGACGAAAACATTTAAGAAATTTGAGATATAACTTTTTAAGAAAGTAAGCTTCAAATTCTTCTGAATTTCTTGTGTTCTATTTTTTTTTAAAGTCGTTGTAAACCTGTATAGAACTTGCCCCTGAATTCAATATGGCGGCCTGTGTGCTGGCGCTGCAGTGACTCGTTAGGCCTATTTTGCAACGTTAGAACACGATCTGATCCCTTGTCTCTTGTGCTTATATGGAATTGGGGGAGATCTTCATATCTGTGTTAAGAATCTAATACCTCTGGAGATTCCGTGTCGAAAGGGAGAGATGCGGTGAAACTTATCTCTCCATTGCCACCTGTTCTTCGATTTGACGGTGTTCTAAGCTAACAGAGAAGTCGTGGTTTTCAGCATCTACATTCTGAATTTCTTTCGGCGTCTCTTATATCGGTCGCTGTAATACAACAGCTTCGTTGTTTGCCTTGGCGAGGTTTCTCTCATTAGAAGCTCGATTTTCTCAGGATAGACACTTTTACGATGGGTTGATGGTCAGAGGATTCGTTATTTCGGGATATCATTAACCCGAAAATTCTGGAAAGTGGGAAGTCTAATTCTGTGCTTTGCGGAAGACGCCATGACGACAGGAAAAAGGATTGTTTCCGCATTATTTACTAAGTAATTCAGGTTATATAAAACTCTATCTATCTCTTGGCCTCAATAACTAACTGATCTATTTACACTGTAAAAAGACTATGGATTTCACTATATAACAATGTATTCATCTACTATACAGGGTGATTCCAAAAGGTGGGTGAAAAAATTGGGCTCTAAGTTCTACTCATGAAAACAACTTTATAGTGCTTTGGTGATACCACGATGCAGCAGTGATCTGAGATGATTACATGATGAAAATAGTGTAGGAAAAAAATTGACAAATTCATAATTTACCCTAAGGTAGTCTGTAAAAAAATTAAAAGAAAGTATTAGTAAAGAATTGCTTAATTATACAAAACGAATCCATTATCCATAATTTTTTTAAATTTTGTGACGAAAATAAGTATAAGACTTTAAGTTCATAACTTAAACACGTCAGTCAATAGTTTTGTAGTAAACATGCAACCAAGTGACCCCGCGTAATTATTAAGCCGAACGCGCATTGAACCACGTGTCCGTATCCCGTAAACGGACAAATGACATCATTCCGTAAGACGTCCGTCGATTCGTGACATTAAACTCAAGTATTTCTGCGAATACAGAAGTGTGCCGTACTGCCTCAATAGAAGAAACATTCTGATTGGTGACGTTAACTTTGCGTCACATACGGAATACGGGAATCTTCAAGCTTGTTCAATACAGTGACGGAATTGAGTTTAACGTCACAAATCGACGGACGTCTTACGGAATGATGTCATTTGTCCGTTTACGGGATACGGACACGTGGTTCAATGCGCGTTCGGCTTTAGTCTATCAAACGCTTGCGTTGTTAAAATTGATTGCAGTGGCAGTCCAGTGGTTCAGGCGCTAGACTAAGGACTGGAGCAGCCCGTTCATGCATTATGGTGATCTGGGATTTTCCCACTGTTGATAAAGAATACGGTTCACTCAACGATCTGATAAAACGGTACTGGGTTCTTACTCGGAGTTAAAGGTGGCCGGTTGTGGGGCTGACCATCCGACCTCAACTAGTCCCATTGATCGAGAATCGCTGAGAGCCTAAGCCTCTCACGTATCCTTGGGCTTGCAAGCAGTACAGCTTAAACTTTCAGCTTAATATTGTTGGGTGGTTAAAATAACGTTGGACAGAGACAGGTTAACAGCTAACTAGTGACTAACTAACTAACTAGCTTTATTTACATAATCGTACACTTTATATACAAGAGCTTTGGATTCGCAGCGCCGAAAATCCTCTCCTCGGTCCTCCTGTGCTGAGGACCAATCAGGTGAGACCTGCATTTCAGGAACCGTCTTAATCCCAATGATGCTAGATAATCCCTTAATCCCTTGACCTATGAACCACGCATCAGTATTGATTGAAAGTTATTTACTAAAGCCATCGTAGTTCAAGGGTCAAGTATAATTTGGTGAGTGATCACAATGGGTCGAGAGAATCTTATTCGCTCTCAGCATAGATAGACCCAAATTTTATCTAAATACCATTATTTTCTTGACCCGGTCATTGAAAGGAGGTGACCTGGACTGCAAGTTGGATTTTTCTTAAACCTCTGTGGGGAATCTAAAGAGAGGTGTGACTCAAGGGGCTCCGACTCTCAGTTTGGGCTGTGAAATGGCTTATTCTTACACGAACAAGGATACACGAGAATCCTAATATTTCCTCCCTACGGAGACGCTAAAAACTGTTCCATAGAAACTTTTATATTTAAACCATCATTTCCATCATTTAAACTGAAGAACCTAAAAAGCGCGAAACAGCTGTCCCAGGGTCTAAGCTTTGACCCATTTGGCGCTTCCTTATCATGAATTTCAACTAACTACACGAAATTGAAAATGTATTGTTTTTATTAAACGATATAACAAGGGTTAGTAAAAGAATTTCGCACCCCGAGCTGTCACCGGCGAGAGACTGGGTCGGCCGTTTTGTCCTCTAAGGACTCGTCAGCCAGTCAAACTCTACAGTTGACAGGCTCAGACGGTGCGAAAGGTTAAGGATCTCCCACAAGTAACCCCAAGCAGAAGACACAACAAATGTCTATTCCTTGTCCTGCGTTCCGCTAGGCGCAAGAGGAATTTAATGAAAGCATTAAATTTATGCAGTATAAATAATAAGGTGTCCTAAATAATTTAGCAAAAGATAACCAAGGAAGGCACAAGGGTAAAAATAAAAGGATTTCGCACCCGAGCTGTCAGCGGGAAGAGACTGGGACGTCCGTTTCGTCCTCTTTAGGACTCGTCAGCCAGCCAAACTCCACCGATGACAAACTCATAAGGTGCGAAAGGTTAAGGATCCTGGATCTCTCTCCCAAAAGCGGAATCTCTCCCGAAGAAACCCTAACCAAAAATCAACAACAATACAAAAAAAAACCCCGGTGACAGCTCGGGGTGCGAAATCCTTGTATCTTCCTTGATTACCCTTGTGCCTTCCTTGATATATCATTTATTGAATTATTTAGACACGTTAAATTCCTTATTATTATTTTTTATTTTATTATAACTTTTGTTAATTTTATGCATGTGTTTGTATGGGATAGGGTGGAGAGGCGCTATTACCATTTTCTTTTTCTCCAGCCCCTGCCAAACCTTTAAGACCGTTATAATAATACGTTAATTTTAAATTACAATATATTCACAATACGAACAATACAGATTTTTCAAAATTGAAAAAAAAAATAATAAAAATATGTAAATAAAAATAATTACATCCCGTTCCTTTCTTAAGTTGCCTGAATCCTCTTCATTTCAATCATAATGATTTCGCAGACATTAAAAGGCTTCATTGTTAAGACATCAATAGAAATCCATTGTGTTAGTTTTAATGCTTTTCTAAGATGATTTTTGTTACTTTCATGTGCTAATTTCTCAGCAAAAAAGTTTCAAATGTTATATCGTTTCTTGTTCGTAAATTTCCAAGTTTTGAGAAGAGCAATTCAGCATTCGGAAAGAGGGAACAGACTACAGTAGTTTTCAAAAAAGAAGGGTTTGCCATACACGGTCATTACGTAGCAATCGAGTTTGTCTGGAACAAAGTCACCAGTCAAGACGTCATCAACACCGAGCAACCAGTCCAAGATGGCGTCGTTTTCTGATCGCATAAGCAAGACCAAGAAAGAACTAACTTTGCATAGCCAAGCAAGGGGAATAGTGTGGAATGTTTGTAATTCTTTACCTTTTAATTATTATTATTATGTATTCGTAACTGTAGAAATTACAAAAACCAGAAAGTTTTCGTAATGTTTATAAGATCCAGTAACGGATTTTAGCAATAGATGGCGCTGTTACGTCCTGGAAACATCAATCTATAAGGAAATTCTGTAAGGATTCATCAAAAGCTCGTCTTTCATGAACTGAACTGTAATACTATGAGACTCACTTTTCGAAGACAGTAACGGCTGATTTCTTGAACAGTCGTAGAGTAATCCTGGATTAAGTTTAATTGAATCCAATAGAGTCTTGACATTAGCTAATACCAATACAATTGGAAAAATCAGCCATAAGCTTATGACGATTTGATATGATGTATCATACAATGTATTATTATTACTGGTTCCCTGCTTTTATTTTTATTGTAGTTTCCTTAAAACATTTGACGTGGATACTAAATTTGGAAGAAGAACTTTGCCTTGTGATAGTGGATTTTTTGCTTGTTTTGTTTTTTCGTGTAGAACTTCCGGCATTATTTGAATGCTTTTACGTTCGAATCCACACGGCTTTCGATTTGTTTCTGTCTCGTTTGTGTAGCAACTTACATTCTTTATCTCCTCCCCTGTAGAAAAAAATACGTAATAATAATAAAAAAAAACTAAGTTCTGACAATTCCTAAAAGCTTTTGTGTGCATTCCCGCTGGCGACCCGCGTTTCAACACCGATCGTTTTCCCTTTTCCGGTGGAAGTAGATTTACGGCTGTTTTCCCATGACTGTGTCGTCAATTGCGAGTAATGGAACATGCACTTGACGAAGGAATGCGCGCCGTTCGACATCGATTTGCCGCCGCAGACGCGGTGGCTCCGGCCAAGCTGTGTGTGTGTGCTACCGCGGAGTTCACTGCCGTTCAGCCTCGTTTTCGTGTTTAACACATTTCTGGGAAATACGGTGGAAAATAGAAAGATTTACAGGCGCTTGTTCGTTGTTTTATAGGATTTAAGATTTACGGGCGTTGTCTTGCAAATGGTCATTGTTCCGATTTAGGCAAATATAAATAAACAGATAAACAAATAAATAAATGATGTTGTTTTTTTGTATGATACCTAGTTGCTACAGAATATAGTAGGTTTGTTCTAACGTTTAATGTCCCCTTATTATTTATCAGAAAAAAGAAAAAATAGATGGGATTAGAACAACAAAACAAAAAAAAACCAACACGTTTTTAGAGAATTTAAAGCCTACATTCCTCACCATTTTTGTTTTTAATTGCGAAAACCATAAAAAAAAAAAAAATATGTTTACTTTTGAAGTGTATTGCTGATGATGTAAGTAGTAGAAAATTTCTATTTTTCTGAAGAAAAAATTTAAATAATATTAATTCAGACCTCGTTACTTACTTAAGTTGCCTAAATCCGATTCCTTTTTATGATAATAAAGCATGCGGAATTAATTGTAAGGATTAATTGTAAGTGGATTAATTGTAAGGATTAATACCCTTGTTAGATATCTTCACAGTTTCTGTTCTGTTGTTTTTCTGGGGGAATTTTTGTCAACTTCTGATATCTCATGGACCCTCATAGGAAATATTTTATATATTAGAAGTCAGATCGTCTCTTGTCCTTAAATGTGCATGCTGAGTTTCAAGAACATCATCAGACGGTTCAAAAGTTATTAGAGAAACCCAACACACACAGATATCGATCAGATGAGCTTCACTATGAAAGTACGCTAAATGAAAACAAACTTATATTCTTTTCCTTCATATTTGACCTTTGAACTGTTACATATTTTTTTCTTTTTTTCCCAATTTTTCGGAGCCCCTAAACTTTTTTAGCGATCCCGGATGCGAAAACTGTAAAAGGCGGGGGTACGTTCTTAGATATATTCTGTCCGTCTGTCACCGCCTCTACAGCAAACTACAAGTCGGACAGACATGACTTATACCTTATTAGAAAGTAGAGGACTTATAGAGATGGGACAAATATATGACGGATAGAAAATTAAAATGAATGCATTGATTTTAAGTCATATTGCGAGTGAAAATTCGACCATCATTTAGTAAACCTTGACCGTCGGTTTTTTTTTTGATGATGATGTCTGTTTCGTGAATGCAACAGTGCGACAATAAAGCTGGGCATGGGATAATACCGGCTCACTCAAAACCTCCCATGATTGCTATTGCGCATAATGTTGTGGTAAAGATAGAGGTGTAGTACTTGTGAGTTTTGCAGAGTAGCTCTCCCGCGTGACACACGGAGGAGTGCCTTGTACACAGATGGACACACACAACTGGAAAACTAGATACTGAAAAGTCTATTATCCGGGTCGCATTAAACCGGAAAGTGCGCAATAGAAACCTAGAAACCGGGTCGGCCCCTGAAAATACCCCATTCCTACGTTCTTTGGGCCTCTGAACATGATGGTGATCCGACTTTCCGTTCGGGAGTTGTTAGAGTTGGACAGATACGGACGGACTGGACAAACGCAATTGCTAGCGATTTTAGTCGCTATCACTACAGCTCCCACATGGGTCGCTAAAAAACAAAAACTTTTTTCCATTTTGGTTTTCGTTTTTGCGGATTTGAGAATATAAACCCGCCGATTGATTGTGTCCCTGCTGTTATTGGCGAACACATCATCAACTTAAGTCAACGGGAATCTGGGATAGTTATTCTTTGCTTCTTAACAATCATCGTCCACCGTCGCCTATTTTTCGTACCATTCAGAGTTAAGGAACGCATTATCGCTGTCTCAGTGCGATCCTGAAGACAAAACAACAACAAGGAAAAACAAGAAAAATGGTAGCCAGTACAAATACCAAACTTAAGTCAGCTATTTGCTTGGCACAGAACGCAGTTACAGAAAGCAAACATACAGTAATTGAAACTGCAACAAAATAAGTCCTACAGAAATAAATGTGTTAATCTGCATCTAGTAATGGCTGATATCATTTTAGGATTTGAAGGGAGCAGAGCCTTTAAGAGGTAGAGGCATTTTTTCCAAACTTTTTCGAGTCGCTACTCCCTTCTCTAATAGCAAAGTAATCTGCCAAACTTGAATCAAAGGGTAAAGAAAAAAACATTAAAAATAGTTTTTTCAGAATATATTTCTAACCTTAACATTGAGATTAATTAACATCAAGATATCGATTAAAAATGAATTTTCATATTGAATTTTGCATCACAATGAATATTTTTTTTTAGTTTACTATTTCTAACATGAGATTTTATTCTAATGATAAAACTGCATTTGTATATTTTATTTTTAAGAAGTGAATCAAAGCCCACCCGGAGGAAGATTCCGAAAATATTCAATGATCGCCAAAATAAATATTTAAAATAACATTACTTAGAAACATGGCGGGCTTTTAATATTTTTTAAGTATTCTGGGCGGTGGACAATAAGTCATTTCTTTTCATTTATTAAAAATCAGTGTTACAACCACTAGAACAATATTTCAGTTATCTTAACATTTGTTAGTCTGTGTGTGTCCTTAATAACTTTTGAATCGCTGGATGGATCTTCTTGAAACTTGATATGCATATTTAAGGACCATCTAACTCCTATATTTGAAATCTTTTGCAAGTGGGTGTTTGTCGAGAATTTAGTTCAATAAGGCGACAACAATTCCCATAGAAGCAGATTAAAATCCAAACATTCTGATATCTGCCAATGTGTATTAATCCTTTTATTTTGTTAAAGGATTTCCGCGCTCTTTGTTGTAATTAAAATTAATCAGAAATTAACTATTGTAAGTAAAAACCATTTATGTAATTAAAACCAGCTTAATTATTATTTTGTTTTTGTTCTGTTTTTTCAGAAAAAGATGTATTTTACCATAGTTGAAAAATAAATATCGGTTTTTCGTTTACGCCGTTTTCTACGACTTTTTAAAAAACAAAACAAAAAACTAAGAAAAATAACAGAAATTTTCAGGAATATCATTTAGAGGAAAGTAGGTTTTAAGTTCTTTCAGGCACTTCATATATTTTTGGAAACTGCTTAGTAGTACGGAGAAAATCATG
The DNA here is from genome assembly GCA_023159025.1 of Thereuonema tuberculata. Classification (NCBI taxonomy): domain Eukaryota; kingdom Metazoa; phylum Arthropoda; class Chilopoda; order Scutigeromorpha; family Scutigeridae; genus Thereuonema; species Thereuonema tuberculata. The sequence goes on along the minus strand of JAFIDM010107599.1, from coordinate 7,172 downwards.
TGTTGCTTAGTATGTCTTGCAACTGTTCCACTGCTATTTATTTAAAAGGGACCTCAGAATGCAAGGCATGAAATTCGAAAGAAGCGTTCGCTGTCCCGCTGACTGGTCCCGTTTGACCCCGCTAATTAAAGTGGCGTTCTCAAACTGTGCTCCCTCGCTGGGCCCTCGCACCCAGCCATACCAGCCGCCGTATTTGTCGTGCCTCCACCAACTCTAGATGTCTAATTGAATCTAATTGCTGTTTATGTTTGCCCGAATTGTTCTGATAAGCGTTTGTGTCGTTGAGTGCAAGGGAGGCGATTTATTCTGACAGAATCGATAGTAGTGTTTTTGGAAATGGGCGTGAAGAGGTTGATCATTTCCTTTATGGACACGATGGTCCAAATAATGCGATCCGTAAATTAAGAGAGATAAAACAGCAACAACAAAGTGCTATTTGCATAGGGGAACAAATAGAAAACAATCTAGTGCCGAAATTCCGTGGTCTTAGGTTTCGATTAGTTAAGATCTATTAAACAATTAATGGATTGGCAGGTTTTAAACAGAGAACATTAATTCGTCTATTAATTGTTGAGCGCGAGCTTTTGTATGATTAAAATGAACTAGATTCAGATTAAAAAAAAAAAAAGTTAAAAAGTCCCGTTTGCAGGACAATGGAGCATGGAAAAATCCCTGCCCTCTGCCGAGGCCGGGGATCGAACCCGATACGTCGAATCCACAGCCAAGCGCCCTTACCCACTCGGCCACCGGGGGAAGTGTCTTAATAAAAATAGTGCCTGAAAGGGCTCGCTGGTCGAAGGAAGGTTGGGAACCACTGATTGAAACTCAGTGAAGGATTGAAGATGCCGAATCACATTCGAAAGTGTCGAGAAAATAAAGTAGGATTTTTTTTTTTTTTTTTGAAAAATTGTATTATATAATATAAAAAAACGTTATTCCATATGTGTTTTTCTGTCATAAGACTCTTAATTTTTTCCAATTTTGTGACCAATCTATAAGAGATCGTCATGCAAATGGATAAAATGTAGATCTTTTTAAGACAAATAAAATGCTATAAAAATCTTTCGGCTAGTCTTAAGATAAATACACAAACTCATATTTCTTTTATCAAAAACGCACGATAATCATACTAAGTCAATTTTCTCTTAAAACGAATGGCTCTTTTTTTATTTTGCAGAAATTTTATTTGGGTTCTTTTTGGCTTTCTTATTTCTGTATTCTTAATAGTCTCTATATTGTGTGACTTGGTGTATCTTGGCCGGATCCCTTCAGTTTTAAACGTTTTCTTTTAAACTCTGTCCTTCTCTCAAAGAAAATACGAGGCAAAGATGAATTACTTCCCCTTTCAAATAAAGTATGACACTACCTTCCAAGAAGTATCTTCCTACATTTCATATTGACTTCATAATCACCCACCACTTTTGAGTGTTTGTTTCTCTTTGACTTCTATGACTCTTTCTAATTAGTCTTTCTAAGAATAGATGGCAGCTTCATAGGTCATTTCTCGTAACATGATCAGTTCGGCTACTGATATGGGACTGATTAACTGGTGCTCATTTTCAATCTCATTTCGTCCATTTCATGGTTTTCTATTGGATTCTATACATGACCACACTTAATATTCTGCTTCCACGTCCATGAAACACTGTGTAACAGCGCTACAAAAATTGTAGGAAGATTTATCCTACTGAAGCAAAAACAGAACAAACGTAACTGTAATCTGAGATCTTCATGTAAGAAGCGGAAAGAATGTAAAATATTAATTATAAGGGTCTTATCTTTTTTTTTTCCTTTTTTCATAAGAGATTTGGCTAACTTATGGAATTTATGGGCTTTGAAAACCGTGATATCAGATTTCTTTTTTTTTTTTTTTTAAATACTGCACAATTTTTCACAAAAACCTTGTCACTAATTACATTGTGTCTTCCACGTTCTTTTAAATCAGCTCTCGTCTCTTTAAGAAATGACTAATGTATATCTGCAGCCTATGGTTCCTTTTTGTTTGTTTTTTAGCACATAGGAATTACAGTAAGATTTTGATTGTTATGCAATAACATCTGATAATTAAACCTGATACAATAATACTTGTAGTGGACTATCAGTTTTTTCATAAGACGTTTAGTTATTATTTTAAAAAAATAAATGTATAAAATATACTGCACATACTATATTATATAATTTTTATATTATATAATTTATTTCTAGACAGATTGTCAGAATAAATCCTCTAATTTTGCTCCTCTAATTTTGGAAGAAATTCCTGATGAACCAATGATTCAATCAGTGTATAAATATATTCAGGCACAAGTAATTACTTGAAATAAGAAGTCAGTGCATATTTTCTTGGGAAATTTAACCACAGAAAGCCTGAATTTACTTTTAAATTACAATATCTGTTGATTACAAATGATTTTCCATTTTAGGAAAAAAAGTGTAATAAGCTGCATTATTTACTTAAGTTGCTTAAATCCGATTTATTTTAATCATACCAAAGAATGCGCAACAAAATGGGTTAGATTGAAGGATTAATACCCACAGTTAGACGACATTGTTTTGGTTCCACTGCTTTTCTATGTCACCTTCACAGGCTCCTTTCTTGGTAAGTTATTCACACAGAAAACACATTCAAATATAAAAGTGAGATCATCTCTTGTTCTTAAAATGTATGCAAAATTAGAAGAAAATCCTTCAAGCGGTTCAATTATTATTAGGGGACCCACCCATACAGTCACAAACTGATTCAATGATTTACACTCTAGGAAAGTAGGCTAGAAATAATGTTTGTCAGCTATTCCTTGTAGGCTAAAGTAACGTTCTTTGTTTATACTGTTAGTTGTAAGGTTTCCCGCTAGATGGCAGTGAGATAGTGAACTTTCAAAATGGAGTCTGTGAGCGACATCCGTTCCTAACAGCAAACTGCAATTGGTTTCTTTGGTTTACAGCAAAAAAAAAAAAAAAAAAAAAATAAATATTAATAATAATCAATTACAGGTATTCAAAGCATTTAAATAATATTGGGACATGACAATGGATAAAAACAGCGCCAGACATTGTAAGGAAAAATTTATGGATGAAAACAGTATCATGCGTTTGGAACTGTGATTTTCATAGACACGTTGTTTTGTGGGGCAGTGATCTACTCGGATATCTACGTGGAAACTCTGAAGAAACGTGTTTCTGGAATCATAAAGATTATGACATAATTGCTCTTTCACCAAAACATATGATAAGTGATCGTATCCCTGATAGGCCAAAACACATGGACTCTTCTATTTCATCCATCTTACAGTCCGGATCTAGTTCCTTCGGAACATCATTTTTCTTTTAAAGTTTGAGAATGACAAGAAATAAGTTCCGTCGTAAAGAACTGATTGCGACAGAGACCTGCAGAGAAGTAACCCAAATGCATATCAGCTCTTGCATTTTGCCGGTTTAGGAGAATATATAAAAATATTAGTCAGTCAAAGATTCACGTAACGAATTTGAAGCTTTAACATAGCTAAGAATGACAAAAAAAAAAAAAAAAAAAAAAAAAAAAATATATTTCTGAAAGACCCCCTAAAAGCTTGCAAAATCACATTAAGAGAAATTTTTCCAACCGAATAATCAAGAATAGAAATATGGTCAAGCATTTTGTTCATGAGAAATATTGATTTAAATGAATGACGCCGACACAAAATTTACAAGGTCGAAAAATATTTAAAATATTAAAAAATACATAAAGGACTGGTTTCGTCCTGTATTAATGGGGCTTCTTCAGCTGTGTTACAAATAAAGGTTACAGTTTCTTAAATACAATATTTGGAATATGAATGTGAAATTGGAGGCCATGAAAAAATGGTATGCACTTAAGCAGGAACCAATGGCGTGACTGCGCTGGTTCTACTGAATGATATCGTCTGCGTTTATTTAACAGCCATCTACCGGATTTTTTTGTCAAAACTGTCGTCTATGGAATCTGGAAAAAAAAAAGGGGGGGGGGAGAGGGCTAGATGAGGGTTGAGTTATTAAATCCGTATTCTGCTATGGTCTGAACAGAAATTGACTCGTTGTAGCAATTAGGCATAGTCAAAATAAGCAATGACTCTTTGCATTTGCGGAGAAAGTTATCTGATTTTTGCGTAAAATGGTAAAGTTAATTTGATAAGAAGGACGTGTGCTGCAGTTGCAAAATTCATGTCCTTAGTTCGAATAGCGGTAATATGCTGTGATAAATGTTTGTGTAACCTCTATCTCGATTCGCCTATGTAGAAACAAGGATTATTATCACATTGCACGGAGTGTACATTACCCGTGGAGGCTAAATGATCAGATGAGACATCTTTGGGCTGTAGTAAACGCTGTATGGTGTTGGAGCACTGAGAGGTGATATTGATGTTGAGGGGGTGTAGTAAGTGTCAGAGTGCCGCAAACAGTTGAGGATGGTATGGTATAGTATAATAAATTGTTTTAGGAGTTGTCAATGTATCCTTAATGTAATGCTTACGCGTAGCATTTCTCAAATGCCTATGGATGAAGGTGTCCGGATAATCATTTTTACTGAGGATATTTCGAATTTCTTCAATTTCATTATTAAAACTATTGAGAGTATTACAGAGATTGAAAGCTCTGTTAACAGCCATATATTTATCACATTAATCTTAAGTGAAGTTGGACAGTGAGAAAGATAATTGAGAGTTAAACCTTGGTTTATTGGTTTTCGATAGACAGAAGTAAGGATAGAACTATCCTTGCGTGTAATTAAGACGTCGAAGTAAGGGATTGAATCTTTAGTTTCTTTTTCAGTAGTAAATTGAATATCATTATGGACGCTATGGAGAATGTCCATTAATCCATCCTGTGCTGAGGAATCTGCATAGCATAGTAAATCATCCATATATCTACAGTAAAGGGCTTCTTCCCGGCCTCCAGCCTCACATTCAAATTCCAAATATTGTACTTAAGAAACTGTAACCTTTATTTGTAAAACAGCTGAAGAAGCCTCATTAATACTGGCCGAAACCGGTCCTTTATGTATTCTTTAATGTTTTAAATATTTTTCAACCTTTTAAATTTTGTGTGTGGGCGTCATTCATTTAATTCCATTCAAGTGCACTCGTAAAAGTTCTACATATTCTCGATGAAAAATATAGATGTTTCTTAAATATTAGTACAATCGTCAAAGCAGAATGGTAAAAAAAGGTAGAGCTAAAAGAGACCAGGGTAGTTGAGAATCAAATAAAAAAATCAAATAAGAAAATGTTTTTACTGTAACAAAGTGTTGATTATCATCATGTTGCTTTTTTTTGGAAATTTATGAATCACAGAAGTAGAAGAGGTTCTGAAAATGTTTTGGATGGCATGAACACGTTTGAACATCATGAATATTCATTTCGAGCGTAATCAGCACATTTGGGTACAGGCAGAAGCTACCAGATCCACTAGGGCCAGCTGTAACAGAACTTGATCAATCAGCGAATGTGAATGTGCCAAAGATGAACGGTAGTTGCAAGTTGTCCAAAATGTTCTTTTTAGCAAGACAAAAACTACCTGCTGCTGCAAGAGAATATGGCGCTCAGCGTTCTCGTCTGTACCAGCAGGATCTGTCGTATACGCGGAGAAACACTATCAATAGAAAATGAGGGTATCTGACCTATTATCATTCCAAATGCTTCAAGGATAAGTTTAACCTATCTTACTAGGGCTAATTAAGCTCAAGAAAATCAACATATCTTGAAACTTCGCTGGCAAATTTACGGATAAGCAGAGGCGTTAATAGGATTTTGTGTTGAGTGGGGATGGGGAACAAATTAGGGATCTTAGCAACAACAATAACGTCGTTTTCAAAATTAATGCGAGGAAAGCAAGAGCACTTCAACTTGCAAAAAAAAAAAAAGAAAGAAAGAAAATAGGGCTAATCTATACATTTTAAAATGGGGGTGGATTGCTTGTAATGGGCGTCTGTTATAAATTAACAATACTTTTGTTTGTTTTCACGAGAGTAACGAAAATAGACCTTAAGGTTTGTTTTCGAACTTAAAAATTAACAAATTTTTTCACTTTGAAGGAGTATGAAATAAGAGATTTTGTTTTTCTTTCTTAGTTTCGTAATGCTATTACTCTGTTATTCTAGGAAAGAGAGGCTAATCAAATCACTCAGTCTGTGTGTGTGGGTGGATGGATATCTCCCCCTCCTCCTATCTAATGCCTTTTGAGTTTCTGGATAGATTCTCTTAAAATATGGCATGCATATCTAAGGACGAAATGATCTCATTTTTATATCTGATTTTTTTTCGGGGGGAGGGGAGGAGGGTTGTTGTTAAGTAATCAGCGTAATAATAAAAAAATAAAAGGAAAAACACTCTAATCAAAAGATGCAGTGGAATTACGTTTCATTTTCGGTTTTCAAAAGCGCTTATGCCTAATTCGTGCAAGCCCCGTGAGATTTTTAAGTTTTTTTTTCTTCACTGTTTTAGTATATAAGGTTGTAAAGTGATCTTATGTGGCCATAAACAATTCCTGCTACATCGACTATCGAATGGAGAAAACCGAATTGAAATTGCCGTAGTAATTTTAAAGTTTTAGAGGAACAAACGGTGTCCGATTTATATACATGAAATGCCAAATAACTGGAAAGTGCGCTGCCATTTCATACCACCACACCCGTGCAGTGAATGGAATTGTCTGCAAGTGATGTATACGTAATGGTAGATATCTTCTCAAATCTCAAATAGTAGCATTCGTAGCTCCGATGGTTGCACATCAGGACCTAAGGACTTCGAAAGAGGTGTGATTGTGGGGGCCCTGGAGGTAGGTCACTCTATCTTGGAAACTACGAAGTTCCGATTCACATGTTCAAAAATTTCAATAGTGTACCTGATCTACAGGAAATCAGGGAAAACATCCAGCGTGCGAGACCGGTGTGGCCGAAAAACACAGCCCTTAACGAATGTAGATAGCGGCGTCTGGCACGTATCGTCAATATCGACCCACTTGCAGTTTTGCTGCAAATAACAGTGCAACTCAATACTAGGGCCAGTACTAGCATCAGAATTCGAACAATTGTAATGTTTCCTGCGTTCTGTGGGTTCCGGAGCCGACGACCACCCGTGTACCATTGATGACCATTTGCGCCTCGCCTGGGCTCTGTAACACTGCCACTGGACTGAACACCGTATCCACTAAGTCCTGAT
>JAFIDM010107598.1:13780-40872 GCA_023159025.1 Thereuonema tuberculata | reverse complement strand
AATGATTAGGTTACATGATATAAATTTCTTTTGTCTTCAGTGATTTTCAAACTACTCATCCATGAAAAATTAGCGCTATTCTTCAAAGTAAATTGCAATATAGAGACTTATGTTTTAAATGTTGGGATACAACTTGAAGCAATCCTCTTTCATGAAACAGTTCTTTGGAATATCTTGTATTTTAGTAACAAATAATAGTAGAATTAAATTTGAAAAAACTCAAGTTATTAAGGATTTACTTTTCTTTTGGAAATGGGATGTAATGTCTCACTGTACCAACATATGCTGCTGCAAAAGAAAATTACAACCATTTAAAAATTATGATTATGCTAATTTTGGAATACTTGCAAAATATGTACACAAATCAGCTCAATTAAGAGAGAAACTGAAGAAATAATGTCTACACTGCCTGAGCAGTTGTTTTTTCAAATAAAAAGTTCATTCTCATCATGTTGTTTAAAGTTACAATTTTGTTTGCTTTCCAGACACATCATCTGAATTATCAGAAGAGCTTCTGTGATGTTTTTTAAGCATTTGCTTAGTGTTTATTGTCGATATTGGGGATATATAATTCATTATCAAAAGCGATTGAAATAAAATCTGCTTTAACGACGAATCTTGTGCTTCCTTTATTATTTATTTATTTATTTATTTATTTAAGAAAGAAAGAGATTGAAATATGTTAGATCTGTTGCTGATTTGAATTTTTTAGAAACCTCGAAACAAAATGCTGAGCAGCAATTAGAAGTTTATAAGGTTAAATTTGCACTATAAAGGAGAACAAAAAACAGAAGAAGCAAAAAAGTTTTTTTCAATGGAACTGAATGATAAAGGATCCCACATTAGACTTTAGCAGATCTGTGGAGACCTTTGAGACAAAGTTAAGATCGGGTAATCAGCTTGATGTTCTCTCACCTCTGGAAAAGAAATATGGTACCTATTTTATACAAGATTGGGTTAACCAAAGGACCCATCTGGAAAAAAAATAAGAAAACTCCTCCTCCAGCCCATAGTCTAGTTATCAGACCCATGAATAGTTTGAAATTTATTAGGTCTTTCATTTCAGGTTAACTATTGATCAACATCCCAGATGTTATTTAATAAAAATACATCTGTAAATTAAAAAAAAAACTAAGTGAGTTCTTTAGGAAATTCAAAATTGACTTTAAATAAAATAAAGTTAAAATATTAAACTCCTGGCAACTTTTAATCAATTTCTTTGTTAGTTTGATTTAGCTATTTATCCTGTTCTTCAGAATAGAACTAATTTCTTGAGCATTATGTCACTATATATTTGTGTTGTTCAGTTTGTAAATTTTCCTTTCATTTCTTCTTTTAACAGGCAAATATCAGGCGCAACTATCAAAATATCCAATTCCGAAGAAGGCTCAAAAGACCGGTCAGTGACAATTACAGGCACACCAGAGGCTATCAGTATGGCTCAATACCTCATCAACACAAGGTGAGTATATTTCTTATTGATTCCACAGTACCATATGCTGCTCCAAACCTGTTTTCCCTTCCTTCAGCAATGGGTAATGTAGGGAATGGCCATCGGGGTTCTACAGGGACCATGGTCCTTCAGGCTTTTATTTATTTATTTTATTTTTCTTGTGAATTTCTATTAAGGGAATTATATAGTCATTATCATTCATTCAATCATTTTTCTCTTAGTTGTTCCCTCCCTTCCCCATTCAAAAAAAAAAAAAAAAATAATAAATTTATAATATACTTCAAAACAAAAGAGCAAACAAAGTTTGGCTTACAGGGCTTTTTATACATTATAGAACTTTACAAATCTGGTTACCCTGAACTCTGTTGGCTGCTCCTTCAATATATACAATTCTGATCGTCTAGGGTGTATTATAAGTAGATATACATGGCCCTATCTCCTTCCAGATACTGCACCTGAACTCAGCCCTTCATTTTTGCCATCAAGGAAGCCTATTTTTTTCTTTATTTTTACAATGAGCATCTTGTTTATAATGGTCTATGACTTACCATAAATACCTCCATCCCTTTTCCTCATTGCTTCAATCTAAACCCAAATTGTAACAGGAGTGTTAAGCTTTTTTCTTTCTTTCTTTTTTTTTTTTTTTTTTTAATTTTTTTTTTATTCACTTTTCCCTTAATCCAATTGATGTCTGGCTTTTAGTGATTTTTTTTTTCTTTCTCTAAAGAACTACTAAATTATATGGTATTCACAAATATAAATATTTTTATATCTATTTACACTGTTTTTCTTGTGTTTGCTTACTTGCAATTTATTTTTCTTTTTGAAATGATTATATCAATATAATTAATTGCCATAACCACTGCTTCACTATCATTGGCATGTTATTTTATCCCAAGATTTATTAGGTATTGATTCTGCACTTCTTTGTTTTTTTTTCCAGTTCTGATTAATTTTCTTAAAAGCATTCCATTTTTTAATTAAATATATGTTAATATTTTCAATATGGTAATATTGTGGATTTACCATGGTTAAGATCTGGATAACAGCCTTTCCATAGCATGCATTTTTGCGTCTAAAATTAGGAAATTCAATTCTGATTGGCTTTCAATTTTTATTGGAAATTCAAAATCTGTTATTTAGTTGAAACTTGAAAATATGTTGCTTTTTGTAAATATATATATATTGGAATTAGAATTATTATTAATAAGGAAAATTAACAATGTTAAAGTTATAATATGAAGTTGAGGAGATTGCAGTTACGTTCTCAAAATGTAATAACTTAAAGCATTTAATTTTTTATTTTTTTTTCAAAAAAAAATCTTAAAAATAAAACAGTGTTGTGCTGTAATGACCAGCAAATTGAATGTTATATTTTATTTGAATTTTTCAACTAACATATATATTTTTGTTTTGTTTCTTTTACCTTTGATAAAGGTTTTTGCAACCATTTTTGATACTTTTAACTGAAGTGTCAATCTTCTACGAATTGTTAAATCTCAATACTTAAGTTTCAGTTTATTAAACTTGAATCTTATAAACTGTATTTACTTTTTAATCCAGTATGGATTAAAATTGTTAATACATATTAACAATTAACAGATAACAATTGGTAACATAGATAACAATTGTTCCGTTATCTGAAAATTAGTAGTGAACTTTCATTTCCAAATTCACTGTAATTCAGTTCTACCTATTGCTGTCTTATATTGAAAAAAAGAATGAATTATTTTCTGTGAGCAATTTTGCATGAATCAGTATGTAATGCTAAAAAGGATAAAATTTATTAAATTGTTGCATAACTATTATTGCCCGTAAACGTTCAAATTCTCAACTTGCATAATATATATATCCAATCCAACTCTTTCAAAAATTGTTCTTTGCTTTGTAATAAACAAAGTAATGAGTAAATTGGAAAAGCATATATTTTCAGATTTTTCTCGTATTCAGATTTCTGATTTTATACAAGTTCCATTTGTAAAAAAAGAAAAGAAAGTAATAATATAAAATAAATGGACATACTTCACAATTTTTTTTCCAAATTTTTTTTATTGCTTTGCATGGAAACAGCAACAAATTTTAATTATTTTTCATATTGAGGTAGCATGCATTATATTTTTGTTTATTTTCTTTTTGAGTCTTTGAATTTCTTTAAAGTGATTTGTCATCCGCCCCCCCCTTTTTTTTTTTTTCCTTTTATTCGTATTTTTTTTAAATAGCCAAGATAAGTTCTAAGTTGAGGATTTTATGGGTTATCTTTTTTTTTTTTTGTCATTAGTGCTGACTTTTGAAATTGAATTTCTTTTAAAAGCAAGATATATCTTGTACTGCTTTATCCATTGGAATCGCTGTTATTTTTTTAAGCACTCATTCAAAAAAAAACAAAAAAAAAAAACATAATAATTAAAAATGGAAATTTGTAAGTTTCATTTTAAGGAAATTAATTTTGTTTATTAAGGAAAAAAATGAGCATTAAATTGAAATTTAACTTTTACAACTTTATTACTATTATATATTATTATTATTATTATTTTCATAATTCTCAGCACTTTTGGCACAATTTTTGCCATTAATGGTTATCAATTTGGGATTAAATACAAATAATTTTCTTTTTTTAAATTTTTAATTTGATTAGAATTTCCTGTTTTCTTTGAACCTTTGTTTGCTTTTTTAGTTAGCCCTGATTTATTCAGAGGTAACATTTTGATGTTATATTCTTTTGGCGGAATCTCAGTTTCATCTACCTACAGAAATTAAAACACAAAATATAAACTAACAGAGCAGGATTTCTACACTGTTGTGAAAACTAGAAAAGTCTGAAATTATAAAAGACTATTTTCCTGGAATAAATCAATATTTTTTCAGGAAAATCAAGGTAATGGATGAAGACGAAAACCAAATTTTAGAATATTTAATGTAGGGGAAGTTGAAACTGTTATTTTAATTTTGCCGTTGAGAGAAAGATGATTCTATGTCATACAATTTGAAGTAGTATGAAAATTCATTTAAAAACTGTATTACAAAATTTTTTTGTTTAAATTTGCCTGATTTTTTTTTTTTTGTATATGTAAATTTGTAATTACATAGCTTTTATGAAAATATTGAAAAATATTGAAAATTCAGATGGAAAAGGCAAATAAATTTCCTGAATTTCTTTTGATTATTAGTGTAAGAATCCTGCTATAAAATTTCTGAGGTTATTTTTTTATTTTTATTTTTTTTTTAATGAACAAAAATTTATTAGACATTTTTTGAAATTTGTTTTTTAAAATAACTTGAGTCCCGGTAGCTTTTTTTATTATTGTTATTTGTTATCCCAGACTGATAGCTATTATGTATCTGTACTTCAGATGAATTTGCGGCAGCAGTATCGCTAATACTTTTGATAATATTTAATGGAAAGTAATCATAAATTTGAAAATTAAATTTCATTAAAAAAAAAAAAAAACATAGAATAAGAAATGCTTTTCTTTCTTAATATTAGTTGGGAATTTTCTTTCTTTTCTTTTTTTTTTTTTGTCTTGGTCATGCACAATCTTAAATATATATGTGTACATTTTATTAATGTGCTTTCATGCATTATAAGCAGCAAAACATCTGAAATTAACAGAAAATATGGCATGCTACTTTATTTCCATCTATGTCAATTAGCATTCTGTATTTAGTCGCAGACTTAGTATTTTTAATTCAGTAGCAGCAATATCACCACAGCACAAAGCCATAGCTTATTTGATCTCTATCCCAATTTGTTCTGTAATCAGATGTGCATGATGTGTGTTTGTGCATGAATCTAATAAAAAGAGAATTCTTATATAATGTCAAAAAATGAATAAAAACACTTGCTTTATTTGGAAATTACATTTTATTCAAGATTTAAAGTAACAGAAGAAAGTTATTAATTCATATGTTTATTTTAATTAAAGATATATCAAGCTCTTGATATAGAGGCATGTTTTAATAAAAAAAAAGTAATAATTAAATAAATAAATAAAATAATAATAGATAATTGAAATAATTTTATCCATTCTCTTGTTGCCAGTCAGTAATTAGTATTTTGATTGAAAGCAACCCATATCATGCACCATCTGTCTTAGTTGAGCATATCCCCTTCATCCATTTACCTGCTTGCATGCTTGGGTGAGATCACATGACTTAATCACCCCAATTAGCTCTATCCTGTTTTCATTTTTCATTTTTATTTAAGTTTAGCTGGCATAGCTCTGTGACAATTAAATGACTATTCATATGCAGTCATGTGATCCAGATCCAATCTCCAATATCCTGTCTAATCCAAGTTTTCCCTCTCCCTTCTTTCCGCAGCATGGAACTGCATAAGAACCTGACTTCCCTTGACCCGAACTCGACCCCCACGACCTCCGCAAATCTGACATCGACCTTGACCACTAGTCCCAGCCCCTTGGCCATCCCCCTGAGTCAGCTCATCAAACCGGCACCACTTCTAGGGCTGGGGGCTGCGGCTACATCTGCCCTCTTTGATCTCAACAACATCTCCCAGACCCGCAAATCTACCAACTTCCAGGCCAAAATGAGGGGTGGGGCTACTACGCAAAATGGCACTAAGAAATCAGAACGAAACAAGTTTGCTCCTTATTAAATGGTTTACTAATGTATCCCTTTGGATGCTGAAAAGGGATAGACAAGTCCTTGCCACTTGGTATTCACCCTTTCGATACCTAAGTCCTGTAATGGACTATGTAAATCTATAATCCAAGGATGTACAAAATTATCATCCAAGTGTGTGTTTAAGACTGTGCAAAGTGAAAGGAAAAAAAGAGATACCTGGTGCAATTAGCATGTTGTAATAATTACGAATATCCCACATGCAAGTGGAATGTAAATTTTATGCCAAAAGAGAAAAAGAAAAAAAGAAAAAAAAAAAAGCACTAGTTGTAAAATGTTAAAAGTTGAGATGTATGCCTTAATCGATGGTTACTTTTGTGAAGTATTCCAGCTAGTGTAGATACCAGAGAAAGGAAAGAATTTTCCACGTATTATAGTGTGTAAAGTTTTATTTCTATACCCATTTTCACTTCTTCTTATCCTTTTATTCCAGAATGTTGTACCCATTGTAATTTTGAAATTATATGTCATTATTGTGTACAGATTTTGAAACATATCATCACTAGTTAGGTTTATTTTTATAGTTGGCCTGACTAAATATTGATGTTTTTGTGACATTTCAGTAATTATATGAGAATTCCCCCCTTTGGTATAAACAACTTCCTTTTAGCTCAAAATTACTAATATTTATGATATGAAGGTCATTATGTTTAAGCCTTTGAAGTCCTGTATATGTGTAAAACAAATGTAACCTGCTGTAGATTAAGAAAAATGAAATGGCTATTGCTGTAGTTCTGGTCAGGACCATGTAATCTCCTACCTCATTTACAAATTTGATAATTTGCATAAATTGACATCTGTAAAAATACTTGGCTAAAATATTTGTAGAATTGAATATAATTTCTTTTTTTTCTTTGGCAAAAGAAAAATATTTTGTTTTTTGTTTATATAATGGCGTGGTTGTAGAAATGTAAATGTACACAATCTACCGAGCAACATTAATAAGTGCCAAACATGTACATCTAACTTTTTAATATTTTTTCTTCTAATTCCCTTCCCATTCCTCTTTTATTATTATTATTACTGTTATTCACCAATTAAAAATGCAAATTATCTGAAAAGTGATTCTGAGTAACTAATGTGCTGTTTTAAGCAGAGCATTGATTTTAAAGGCAATAATCTCTTTTAAGACAATTAACAGTGAGCTAAAGCCTCTTGGATAACATGTTATATATTTATACATTTATTTCCACTTACAAATATAAAAACAGACTAATATTTAAGTTAGCCTTATCTTATTTTTGACAGGAAGGTTGTAGAAAGATGTAAATAAATTAAAAGAAAAACAATGCTACGAAAAACAGATGAGTTAGAAAAAATTCTAAAATCCTTTATTATTATTTTTTTTTAAATCAGCATATAAAGCTGGCAAAGTTAGAAATGTACTTATTATTTTGGAAAAAATAATATTTTTCTGAAGACTTCCAAAAAGATATATTACGTTGGAATTCTAAGAAATTATGCTAGTTCAAATTTTAAAATAAATGTGTTTTTTTCAGCCATATTGACGAACTGTCAAAGTGCTGTTTTTCATTGTTATATAGTAATTTTTCACTTTATATCTAAACAAATGTGTTAATATTTGTTTAGATATTTTTTTTTTTTGCATAAAATTTCAAGAGCACTTAATTATATTTTAGTCTTTTTGTTTTTGATGAAATTGTTCACTGTGCAACAAGTGTGCTAAGAACTTTCGGAAAGTTTTACTTTTGAAATTAAAACAATATAAATCTGGGAAAGTTTTAGGATTTTATATTACCATTTTATAAATAAAAAACATTTTAGGATAATAAGTATTTTGTTAACTGGAATCATGATGAATTTAATATTATCATAACGAAAATATGCGGGGCTGTTTACAGCCAGTTACATAATTTTTTTGTCCCTTTACATCAGAGAACGTAATTAACATTCCTAATTCATTTGTTTGTTTTTCAATAAAGACAGTATGCATTGCCAATACACTTTTACCTCGCATTTTCGTTTTTCCCGTTCATTCCCACTTCTTTTCTTTTTCATTTCTTTCTCCATTCTGTTTTTATTTTGAGGAAATTATATATATATATATATATATATATATATATATATATATATATTTAAGGATATGATGTTGCTGTTAAAAATAGATATGATTAAATACTTTTAAACAATTTAAAAAAAAAAAAGATAAGTTATATAATTTACAAAATTAATTATTTACTCCAAATGCCTTTTTTTTTTTTACCCTAATTTTTATTCTGCTTCTTCAGTTTTTTTCCCCTATTTATAAACTATTGAAATTGGTAGGAGAGTTCATGATTTTGTATGATAATTTGTTAATGATAAACTCACAAATAAAATATTTTTCTTGACTTTATTCATACTACTACTATTAGCTGTTGAATTTCTATAAGCTTTAGTTGTAATTACTTTTTGTGATTTTTTTTTTTTCCTGTATATACATATACATAAAACATTATTTGATGTTGATTTTATTTCTCAAGTTTTTTATTTTCTTTCTTTTCTTTCTTTCATTTTCTTTCTTTTCTTTCTGTTTAGTTTTCATTCTTCTCATATTTTGCTTATTTTGTCTCCTAAGTCATCATCACAAAATTCATATTTAGTTCTTTAATATTATACTTTGTGATGTTAGAAGGCTTTTTCCTTTTTTTTCTTCTTTTTTTTTTTTGAATGAAGAATTGAAATGATTTTAATGATTAAAGAATGATAAACAAAGGAATTAACATTAATTTACAGTATTGTATTTTTTTATTATTATTTTATTCCTTATTGGTAAAATAAAATTAGTTTAGCTTAATTTTGAACTTACTATTTTAAGATTATCAAAATAAGCATAGGATAATGGGACTTTATATTTAATTACTTTAAATTATGAGTTTATTATAGGGTTATATATATATATATTTAGAGAGTTAGTATTTTGAAATGCAAAAAAAAAAGAAAAAAATAGTTCTTTACATTATTTTCTTCTTTAGAAATCACAGAATTTGACAAAATGAAATAATGTACAGATACATAAATCCTACAGATAAATAAATGATACATGAAATTACTGTTTACATATTTTTATTTTATAAGCTTTATTTTAAAGTGAGTGCCATATTTAATAATTTAGTCGTTAATTGCCATTTCTAGTTCTCTATAAATATGGTGTACATATCTGTATACAATTTTTTTTTAAGATATCCATAAGAAAATAAATATTATTTTTACATTTATAAATAATGAGTTAAGATAACAATTCAGTATTATTTCATTAATTTTTGAAAAAAACATATTTATTTGCTTTTTCTTGAGTTTTTTTTTTTATTAGTAATAATTTTTTAATATATCTAGTTTCATAACATAAGAAAGACATAAAAGCTTTTTAGACTTTGAGAAAAAATAATACAAGTAAATATTAGCTAACGCTTTGTCTCCTGGCTAGTTTTTATTTACATCTCATATCAAGAAAAGAAAGTTAATAATGTTATAGTATTATTAAACTCTTTTTTTCACAAATGTTTTCTATTGACTTATCAGAAAAATAGGCTAGATATTTAAGTTTTTGTGCTAATTAAACAATTAATTATTTTTTTTCCTCTTACTTTTCTTTTTCTTTCTTTCTTTTTTTTTTTTTTTCCCTTTTTTTCTTATTATACTAAGTAGCCTGTGAAAACAAAGGTTAAAAACAAAATTGTTATTCATTATTAGATGAACTTAAATTGAACTTTGGAATTATGTTAATTGCACATCTTTAAACACAACAAATTCTAGATTTTTAATATGAATAAATGACGGACCGTAAAACTATATTTTTGTGTTTCAGATATTAAAAAAAAAATAGGATATTTAAAAAAATTCAGGATATTTAAAAATGTTTGAATAATTAATAAATCCATTATATTTGTATATATATTATTGTTATTGTTAGTGTTTTTGTATATCAGAGCTAGGATGTTAGTAAAAACAAAAGGAAATTATGTTCATCATTGAAAACAACCATTTATTTCAAAGAATACTAAGGCATCTCTCAATTTGTCAGATGAAATAAAAGTAGAATTATGTTACTTAAAAATCAGAATTTAGCCATAATATTTATATAGGGCTTAATGTTAAAGAAAAACTTATTTTAGGCTAGTTGTTACTGTTTTGACTTTATTTAACTTTTTCTTGGTGCCATTATCAGTTTAAAGACATTTTCTTTTTTTTTTTTTCATTTTTGTTAGTTTAGCTTATAATGGGAAAATAGTTTCATTATTAGGCTTTACATTTCGTTGTAAGGAAAATATGCCATAATATAAAGTTTATGTTTACATATATATGTTGGTTAGGAATTTCAGTTCAGAATCTCATTAAAGCAGCACTTGAGAAGGAAACATGTTAAAGATTTTATTGTTGTTGTTACTTATCACTTCTTAGGCATAATTTTCAAGTTTTCAAAACAAATCGTGTGGTTCTTTAAATTTTTAATTTTAGCAGTTTTAATACTTTGTTTATTGTTTACATTATTTTTTTTCTTTTTTTTTCCTAAAAAAGAATGAGGTTTTATTCAAATGTACTTAAAAAGTTAAATGGTTTACAATATATTTTTTTATATAAAGGGATGAGAGGAAATTGTAAATTTATTGACATTTCTTAGTATTTCAAATTTTCCAGTATTATCTGGATATTGTCTGCAGGTTGCCGACAAGAAAAGCAATAACATGTGCTCATATTTGTGTCTGTGTCTGTAGATTTTATCTATATAACTGATATATAAATATATTTAAAGATATATATACCAATATACTTTGCTTTCCTTTAAACAATATAAATCCTCCCAAAATAATATTACTGTTTCTGTTATTGCTTTGCAAGATTGAAAATTTATAAATATCTTTGTCAATTCAATACATGGTCCTGCCCAGTTTCAAGTTAGAACCTTTTGGCCGAAGCATATATTTATCTTTCAATAATCATGATGGAATTTTAATTCTCTGTTACATAGCATTTTCATATTAGATAAACACAATTAGATCACATGTGACTAAAATTCCACATTGGATTTTTTTTTTTTAATTTTTGTTTATTAGTTTTGCAAAGCCACTGGTTTCTTAATGCAAGAACAAAGTTATTTTCTAGAGAAACTTTTGCATTTGGAAGCTTATTAGATATTCTCTATCTTTTTAGGATATCAACAGAGCTCAGTGGCATGGGCAACTGTAGTTATATGACAGCCGATAATTACATCCAAACTATTGCTCATTGAAAACTCAATTCTTGATTGGGTGATATCTAATTCATTAATAAAGAAATGATTTTTTTTATGTGAAATTTTGTATTCTCATCAAAGACATCACATGATGCTAAATGTATATCAAGGATAGTTCATAAACATGCACATATGTTGCTGATTTTGGTTTTTTAATTAAAAAACTTAAATAACCATTTTTATTTTATTTTTACCACAAGTTGTGAAACTGGTCGCAGTGCAATGAGAATATATTTTCTTTAAAGGCCATACTTTTTTTTAATAGTTATTATTTGAGATCTATAGGAGTTCCCTGTTTCCCCTTCCCATCTTTCTTTTCTTTTCATTTTTTTTTTTTTTTTTTAATGTTCCCTCACTCAATTTCTCAAAATTTTGCATTCACATGATGATAGCTTGTATTCTTTGCACAAATATTTTGTTATTAAGGATAGTATCCTTAATGAGGTTTTTATTTGTTTGATTTTATATTTTCCCTCATGAATTCAATAAACTTCTTAAAATAATTTATTTGTGTGGTGTCTTTATCATTTATAGCCATTTCTTTTAATTTTTCTTTCTACTTATTTATCCTTTTCTTTCCATATATTTGGTGATTACAGTTTGATTGAAGAAAAACAAACACTATTTTTTTATTATTATTTCTCTCTATCAATACTAAAATTTCAATTTTTAACAAGATAAAAATATTATAACTTTAATATTGTTAATTGCAGTGTGTCCATCTGACTTGTATTTGATATTTATTGTGCCAAATTTATTATTGCTAAAGTATATGTCCTTTATTTTCATTTTCCTTTTCTCCTATAATTTAACAGTGTGCAATTATTTAAGAATTACTAATCATTCACAAGAGCAGGGTGACCTTTTAAAGTAAGTAACTTAATAGATAATACTTTCTTTTGTATAGCTTCTTTTTTTTTTTTTTATTAAAAGAAAAAAAATAGTTTAATTAAAATCATAAAACTATTTTCAGCAATGAAGGGCATTAGATATTTTCTAGAAATAATTGGATATCGTTTGCAACTAACTACTTTCTTCCTTTTCAGTTGGACACACTGTAAAACTATTTTAAGATTACAAAATTAGGATATACTATTTGATTATATCATATTAATTTTTAAAAAAATTTACAGTAA
This sequence comes from Thereuonema tuberculata, assembly GCA_023159025.1. Taxonomy (NCBI): domain Eukaryota; kingdom Metazoa; phylum Arthropoda; class Chilopoda; order Scutigeromorpha; family Scutigeridae; genus Thereuonema; species Thereuonema tuberculata. The sequence continues at coordinate 28,409 of JAFIDM010107598.1, read as the reverse complement.
TAATTTTGCTCTCTTCAATTTTAATAAAACTTGGTAATTTATTATTTTTAAATCTTACTAAAGAAAAATAGAATGTGCTACGGTTCTTGTAGAAATTTAATATTTCCTTTATTTTCCATTCAGTTTTGTTTTCGTAATTTGTTTAGAATTTGGAATTTTCTTATATATTAATAATGTATTCATTTTTGTTTTTATTGTAATTCCTGCAGCAATGCTTTTTGATTATTTTTGCTTTTTGATGCTTGCATGTGGCTTTTCAGTAGTTTTGGTTTATTTTTTGATAAATCCTGGACTAAATGCTATTAGAACTTTACAAGGCTCAGTGATAAATAGAAGGATTTAATTTGGCTCTAGTGATAAATTTTTAATTTTCTCTTTTGAAACCATAATTTGTTTTACAGTTTTTTTTGTTTGTTTTTTTTTACATGAAAATGGATTTGTGTTTGTAAATATGGCAAACTTTACAAACAATGTGTCAAGATAAAAGTGTTTTTAAAACACACAATAAAAGAATGCAAAAAGCATTAAGATTAAGTTTAGGCCATTAATTACCTTTAGCCAATGCCAGTATTTGCTTTTATAAGTAATAATAACAATAATAATGTCAAAAAATAAGGTTCTTCAGCATATACTGACTTTCCATCTCAATTTATGAAGTTCCTATATCTCAGATAGATATTGGATGGCCTAACAAACATTGTTTTTCAATCATTTCAACCTTTTGTCTTTATTTAAGTAGGGGTTTCATATCACTAAGGCCTCTGTGAAATGGGTGATTCAGTGCTTTTAGCAAAGGGCGTTAGACCAACGATCTCCGATTAATTGAAGTCTAAGGTCCAACATGAGATCTTTGCAGACTTTTCAGGAGTCTGATTTTGATTGATAGGCAGATAGATACAGAAAAAAATGTATGAATTCTCATGTCTTTTTCTGAAAAATAGTAAGTTTAGTATGAATCTTCTTTTTTTTTCTTTCTCCATCATAATGTTTTTCACTTCTTATCATTAATGAGAGCTTTGTCATGGGTAGAAAAAAAATTGAAGTAGAAGAAAGGATGGATTCACAAACTAAGAAGAGTTAGAGTAGAATAAAGGGAAATACGTTTTTCTTTTCCCTACTTCCACATTGCATTGCCTTCCAAGAATACACTGAGAGATTCCTATCTATCATTGCTTCTCTATAGTGAAACATTAAAAGAAACAAAGTTCCCTAATCTTTTTTTCTTTTTTTTTTGGCATTCAACGTAACCTCTTTCAACTTAATATTTTTATGGCTAACAGTTAAGTAGATGCTGTAAAGGATTTGGGGATCTTATTTATAATAAGAAAAAATCAAAACAAAAGCAGTCTGCATTTTATTTAATGCTTATCAAGATTGTCAATATTGGGAATATCTACATTTAATTAGGACACAGTCCATATTTTTGTGGTTCTTTTTATCCAATGGTTGGAATAGCATATGTATGCTTTTGTTGTGTGGTTCCTTTTTTTTTTTCTATTTCATCTTTTCTTATATAGAAGCCTGCTTACAGATTCCAGGCCTTTCTTTTTCTTAGTATTCAGTCCCTGCCGCTTTGCTTTCTCTACTATCAAGTATTTATTAAACATTAAACACATTAATGTTTAAAATATTATTATTGCTTCTTGTTATTATAATAGTTTCCTTTGCTTTTTACATTTAATTAGTCAGAAGACTGCATAAAAAAAGGAATAATTTAACTTTCTTTAAGCTTTCTTTTTTTTTAATGCAAATGAATAAAGAAGTATTGAAATAAAAATCGTCTTTTTAAAAACTACTTTTGACGTTTTTCTTAAAGAAGAATTAAACGTTGATTTCTCAGTTCTCTAAACCAACGTAAGTTGGATAAGATTTTTAAAATTTATAAGGAAGAAATAAAAAAGAAAAAAAAAAAAACAAACCTTGATTTTAGATTTAAATTAAAGATGAAATTTTGTTTTTCTCAACATCAAGGCTCCTTGATATTCCTCCATTTTGAAATCTTTTTTTTTTTTTTTTTTTTTTTCCCATTATTGGTCTCATTTTCGACGTTTATTGATTAATAAAAAAAAATAATTAAAAGAAATTTAAATTTAAAAATTATTACAATTTAGATATTATTCAGGTAATATATTCAATATAAAACTACTTTCCAGTGGCTGTATGTTCCTATGTTTCAACGCTGTCCTAAGATAAAAAGAAAAGGGTTTGAAAATAGTGGAATACCGGAGAGCCTATTGAGAAACATGAGTCAGCAGTGTTTTGTTTACAGTTTATTTTCATTTATGGGTAAGATCAGGGTATTAATTACATATCATAAGGCTGTTTCAGAATATGAATTATAATAGAGGAATGAACTAGTTTCTGGAAAACAGATTCTTTTAATTATTACAACATTATAATAGAAATTGCGTTTTATTTTCAGTATTAAAGATAATTATAAGGTAATAATCTAATTGGATGGAATGGAATTGTAAATTTTGCTTACAATCAATTTGTAATATATTGCAAATAATTTTTGATATTCAGCATTTTTTAAAATTGTGGTATTATAAAAAAAATAAGTTTGAGCATAATTTTTTGAAGCTTCGAGTTAGTAATGGAGCTATGGCAAATTCATTTTAATCGTGTTTTTTTTTTTTTTCCTCAATCAAATTGGATATTTTTTTGTACCTTAATTTGTATTTGTGCAGATAAATAAGTTAATGAATAAAAATATCAATTAGTAGCTGCTGTTGAAAAATTTCATTAGAAAATTATTGCTTAAATTTCAGTAATCATTTTAGTATTGTTCCTTTTCATAACAGTAAGTAAATTATGTACTTTATACTACATTATCCTGTATTTTCCAATATTCAGGATGCAAGGGATCGGTTGTTTTTTGGTTTTTTTTCTTCTTAAAAATGAGTGTTGTAACTGACAAACAAATTAAATCAGAAATAATGTTCAACAAGAAATTAAAAAAATAAAATAATAATTTTAAATTTGTATCTATTACTTGATGTTATTAATTTTATTCACTCAAAAGTTTCCAAGCCTTTACTTTTATCTTTTCTGAAATAGCCTCTATGTAAATCAGAAATACCTTGATTTTGACCTCGTTGATTAAACAGTAGTCGTTTTCAAAAACAAAAAAAAAAAAAAAAATGCTTTGTGTGAATGTTTGTATTTGATTTGCTGTCCCCAGCCTGGAGGAGAATGTATCCCCTGATGTGATCTTTCCTTTGCTCCACAGACTGTCCGCCTCGGGCTGGCTGGGCCACAGCTGAGGGATACGCTTCCTGCCCCCACCCCTCCCGACCCCACCAAGATCGACCATGGCCCCACTTCTACGAATTTTCTACTAGCACTGACCTGGTCTCCTATAGGGGTAATGTGTGTTATCTATACATGGCCTTAAAACTAAGATGGAGATGTACACTTGATGCACTCAATCGATTTTATGCATTATATGCCCAAAGGCATCTTTCTCTTTGTGCTCAAGAATTTAAAAAAAATAAATAAATAAATAAATAAAAAAGCATCAGTTATTGAGTCACACATTGGTTGAACAGCGACATATTTTTCAACCTTATGTTTTTCAACATTATTAAAAAAAAAAAAAAAAATGTTTTTAACGTAAATTATGATGCCGTTAGTTTAATAAATATTCTTTAGTTATTAGTTTTTCTTTTTCTTTTTCCAAAATTGTTTTACAGTAATTGAAGTATGCATATGATTAAATGTCTGTAATTTATTTGTTTTGAACAGTAGAAAATCAGGTAAAGCCCAATTGCAACGCCAATATTTTGATTTGTAATAATGTTCTTAGTAAGTCAATAACAGTTGTACCTTGATGGAATGAAACTGGTTCAATAGAACTTGAAGAAAAATATTATTAGATACTTAGTGAAGTTTCAGTAGATACTACTATTTTAAAATTTAATTTGAGACAAATATTTAGCAATCTGATGGTTGGTAAAAACCCAGAAGATTCTGTTGTAAAAATAATTGCAGATGATGGTACTAAACATATCATTGTTTTCTTATATGCTTCATATATGGCCGATGGCAGTCTTGCATTTAAGGCGCTGTTGATATATATATATTCTATACATATATGTTGAGTATTGTATCACATAATATCTAAATATTGTGACTAAATTTGCAAATCTTGTTGTCACTGCTCATCAACTATATGTTTCTGTATATGTTATCTTTGTTGGAGTGGCAGAGTGTAATCACTGTAGTAAGTACATCAGCAGATTTTTACTTGAGGCTATGTATAAAACCAAGAAACCAGTCTATAACCCCGACTAATATTATCAGTTCCATATAAAGTATTGATGTTTCTTTTGTTTCTTTTTCTTTTGTGTTCATTTCCTTTTTTCCTTTTCATGTACATAGCTTTGTCTGAGTTTGTGATAAAGTGTTCGTGCAGGGTTGTTATCAGTGACTATGCAACCACTCATGTAAATTAATATATGCAGACTTAATCATTGTTCATTTTTTTTTGTGTGTGTGAATCTATTCAGGACAACGTATAAATCTATGTATCATATTTCAACATAGTTTATTATGAGTCATGTATTGTACGCGTTCAGAGTCATGTTAGCTCTCTGAGAGCTACTGTTCTATAATACTGTACAAATATCTCATGACTATCATAGTAAACTGTATAGATATTGTATTATATTAGTGAATTTGTAAATTAACTTAATATCAGAGGATATATTTGTATTTTCCGATACATTTATACTATTTATCTTGTGTAAACTATACATATGGGTGTGAATGTGTTTTTAATATTGACTGATATCAATAACAAAGCATCATTTTTTGAAACAATATTTTTTGAAAATTCACCAAAAGTACAAAGTTTCTCCGGGGGGGGCAGCAGCAATGCAAGGTTGGAGAATTCAGTAGTGCCAAATATAATGGTTTCATTTTTTGATACCACTATACCTCATGCGATATATGAGAATGACTACAAATATAATATCCCAGTGATGTTTCTTTTGCCTTTTCATATACAGAGTAGGATTTCATTTGAATTTACAATCAAGGTCTTTATTATTATTATTTCTGATGAAGAAAAAATTATAAAAGTACAAGATAGAAAAAAAAAAATCCTTAATATCAATTCGAAATTTCTATGTTTAATTTAATAATTAAATAGTGCTTAACTTTTTTTTTTAATTAAAAATGAAATATGCTTTTTTGTTATGAAAAAAAAATTACAGCTTTCTCAACTCTACAAAACTTGGCACATGTTGAAATAAGTTGGAATAGTCTGAAGGGTCGATGATACTTTTAGGGTGTGGGTTTTTTGTGCGAAGTTGTACTTTCACGTGACCAGAAATTCAGATTTTTTTTCTTTCAAACCAGTCCGCCATTTAATGTCGAGGGCATTATTTCTGACAGAATTCTATTTATAAACAATTCTATTTATATCTATTTATAATATAATTAATTATATTAATAATTGATACTTAAATATTTTTTTTTCCAACTTATAAAATTTAAAAAAATTAATTGGAACTTTTTTTTTTTATCAGCACAATTTTTAGAAGCTAAAAGAAATTATCATTATTATTATTATTATTTACAGTGGCGATGTTTTCTTTTTTGAATTAGTTTCAAGTGTTTTGACATTTATAAAATTATAAATTGTTCCAACACTCACTGAATATCTGGTCATAAAAAAATAAATAAATAAATAAATGAATAAATAATTAAAATACTTGGAGGACAACTGAGAATTCACATAAGTAAATAAGATTAAATGAATGTAGTTTACTTAGAATCTCATTATTGTCTCTATTTTGAAATATGCAAAATACTGAAGGCTTTAAGTCTTTAGTCTCAATATTATATTGATTATCAATGCAAAAAAATTCTTTATAAAGGAAGAATTGTCGAAATTTGATAAAAAAAATAATTTCTTTCAGTAAAATAATAACGAAAAGTTTTAACGTATAAGCTTGTTAAAAAATTTGCAATCAAGTTATTTTCTTGTTAAAACTCTAATATTTCGTCTAATTCTTTACTTTGACAAAGCATTGTGATAAAACAAAAACGTTGTGAAGTTTAGGAAACCTCTTAACCCTTTCATGTATGAACTAATCGCAGGATTCCTATTTGAAAGACTGCTTTGTGTTGGCTACTATTCAGTTATTAGAATGCAAGAATCTTTTAGACTTGCTAGAAACAAATGGTTTGAGTGAGGGATGCTTCTTAGCCAATCTTCCGTTTTTCCTGGTAAACCAACATAAATAAAAGTATAAAATAATAAAAAAGCTTTAATCCCAATGGAAACATCTAATCATTATTATTATTATTATTATTCTACAGTAGACATGTCTTTGTCCACATCTTGGATAGCTGTATTCTACCTAATCTACATATTTGGTAACTTATCATTGGCAGAATGTATTAAACTTTATATTTTCAAATATTGAACAACGAAATTTGCAATTATAGCATGTCTGCCGTCTCGTTATGACATCACATTGTTATCAAACAGAATGAACAGCTAGTTTACAAGAACAAACTTTCATTAAAATTATTTTTTTTAAAGTTTAAAATTGAAATGCAATCTCTGTCAACGGCTGTATGAAGGAAAATCCTGTGAGGTTCGTTTGGCATGAAAGGGTTAACAGCTCGTTTGGAAATGAGGAAGAATGGAAGAGTCCTCTTTTAAGAGAGAAATGCCATATCCCAGGTCAGTTTTGTGTGTTTTGAGATAGTCTTAAATTTAAAAGGAAAAGACAGAGAGAGAGAGAATTATTTTTCTCTCTCGAAGTTTTTCTTCTTCCCTCCTTTTGTATCGAAAAATATTAGAGGAATGCACGGCTTTGTTTGACCCTTATATTATTTGGTGAATAGTGGCGGCAGCAGTTCTAGTACTCTACTCTTCTTCAGCAAAATACATGGATTTGAGAGACCAAGGCAGACGACCCCTTGTCCACCTAAATGTAACCCCCTGCTGCTTGTGGTACCTGGTTGCCGCTCTCCTACCCTTCCAAGCACCCTTGATTAGCCTCCTGGAGACTTTGATATTTGCCCTGTAACGATGTTCACTATTTAGTTTTGATGATAATGTAAACTATTCAATGTCTTTTGAGCTGCCCAATTTGCTTCTACAAGCAGGCAATGAATATCGTAGGCGTAATGTTATTTTTCATCGATCTTCTCTCCTGTTCAGACTATAACATTCAGTACCCCGTTGTTGTTGCACTTTGGTAACTCATTCGCTATTTGTGTACTTTCCATACCTTACTCTTTCATCCTTGTATATGATGAACCTTTTATCCTTACTTGGTCTTCTCTCTCTAGTGGAATAGCATTTCCATGTAATGTAGTTGAATTGGGAAGTGTTTTCAGACAAATAAAAGATCGCAGTGTTGAAATTTCACTTTTAAGGATCGACTATCCTTCGTTTCACGATTGCAGTAGATCATCAATTATCCGAACGACAATTAGCCGAAAGGTCATTCTATCGAAAGACAACAATTATGATTTAAAGGCGAAAACTGATCTAATTCTTACATTAGATCGTAGAAACCAGTTCGAATAATCGGTGCTCTATTGTCTATTAAATTTTAGGCAAAGGGAATCCACTTATATCAATAACAAAAAAAAACTTTTTTCCCTTATGATCTCTTTTATTTTCTTATATCTTCTTTTATTGCTCCGCAATTCAACATATCAAAACAGAATTTATTGCAAAAATTATCTTAATTTATAATAAAACCTTTCCCTTCTAAGACGACAATTAGTTAAATTTATTTTTCTTAAATTTTGATACCATTTCCTATCTAGTTATTTTCAATTAAAGATTTTTATAATTTTCTAATATTTTATACAATTTCAAGAATACAAACGTATTAGATTCAATAAATTCTTATAGCTCCTAATAGTTCGTTTTATTTTTAAAAAAAATATTCTAATCTCAAATTTTACGAGATTTTTTTTTTTCCAAAAAATAAAAATAAATGAGGCATGTATACGTTTTTCTAATATTTATGCTAACTAAAAGAAACCTAGCTATAAATTATATGCATTTTATTAAATAAATACAGTAAGAAACAGTAATAATGATTATTCATATCAAACTACAAAACATATCAAACTGTTGTATATTAACAACGTTATATATAATATATAGTCATTTATTTTCTTGACATGAATGATAAATACCAAAAATATTAAAAAAAAAGCATTTAAATTTTTTTACAAAATGATTGATATCATTTTTGGAGCAATATCTTAAAATTTAAAGAGAACTGATAATTTACGAAATGGAAGGAATTAAATAATTTTTCAATTTATCTCAGGCATATCTTTTTAGGAAAAAAATTTGAAGAAAATTGAAACAGTTGTATCAAACTAAACTCTGTAAAAAATTTCTTGGTTAGGCAGCAGTTTTTGTACATAATTAATTTTTTGTTTTGTTTCATTTTCTTCTTTAAAGATAATAAAAAACAGAAAGGAAGTCAAATTTTTTAATATTGTTAGAATAGCAAATTAAATGTGTGAAATTTATTAGTTATAGAAATTTTACTCTGATAGTAAACTGCAATTTTGGTTATGATTAGCAGAGCTATGATTATTTTAATTTTTTCTTTTAGTCAGGCTTGATATTTTTTTTAAGGATATTGTAAATTATCTATTAGAGCAGTTTATTACAATTTGCAATGCAACATTTTTTTTCTTTTTTACCGGGAGTGCCGTGTGTATCTGTTTACAGCGTGCAGAGCAAATTTGATTATTATTTCACCATTTAGTTATTGTTTCTTGACAAAAGAACATCATAGACCAATAATTTAAAATAATAACAAAATACTAGACCTCCACAACAACTCCATAGATCAGGGTTCGTACGTAGTCTCGGATGTGTGGATTTAAAAACAAGTACTGTTTTCCAGGGCTCGGAAAATATTAGTTTTCTGTGAAGGCATAAAGCAATTGCTAGGATCATTTCGTCCTGGCTTCTATGTCATGTAATGGCTTCTGCTTTTTTACGGAAACTAAACTGAACATTTTTTGGTCTGGGAAAAATATCGATATTTCCTTTGCTTGGGTGAACCCTGATAGACACTCTCCCTATCACAGTAATGAAACCTTTCTTTTTTTTTCTCCATGTTGTCTGCTTTACTATCTTCGCTTGTCTTTATCAATTGACGCTATAACACTTTATAAGATTTCTCATTGTTAATCTATGGATGCGTATTTCATGTTTATTCTGGTTTATAGTAGAAAGGTGTCCTCTATTAATCTTCTACTTTGTTTTTCAACCACGAGCGTGTCAGGTATTTGATCACTGTGAAGATGCAACAGATTACAAAGGAAATGAAACTATACTGCTCAGATAATTTATTTTTAACGAATTGCAGTTCTGTGTTAACAGATAGAATTGTACATACTTACAAAAAAAGTATTTATTAATATATATCTATATTATATATATATATATTAAGCTTCAGAATTCTGTGTGTGTAGAATGCTGTACTTTCTTCGATTACAATAAATGGTAAATAAGGTGTAGATGCACGAACACACAAGCAAACAAAGGCGATTTTAAATGCTCAATTTTTAACATGTTTGGGAGTTGATAGACTGGTTTCTTCCGGCAAATGTTACCCCTATTAGCAAGCTTTCTCTTCGTGTGCATGATTCTAATACATGTCATTTATTTCTCTTTCTTTCTCTCTTGGAGTGAATGTCCATTAATAGTGTGCTTGAAATGTGTGTGTGTATGTGTAGTGTGCATGATATATATATAACTATATATTCATCATGTTCAAAAAAAAAAAAAAAAAAAAAAAAAGAATATTATAAAAAGAAAAAAAAAAAGAGTAAGTTTGAAATCATTGCTTATTAAAAGCGATTATATTTTCGAATCAGGGATTTTCACTAAATATAAAACATGTAATGATACTTGTAGACTTATCGGCCTCAGTTATCCTAGCTTAGGAATGATCAACTAGTAATAATTTTAAAGAGTCAAACTAATTGTACATGAAATATTTAAGTTACTTTTGACTCATTTCAGTATCAAATTACTGGGTTTTTTGTTTTAAGTTTATTCCGCAGTCAGATTTCATTCTGTTTGATGTCAAATCTATTATGTATTTTTTTTCTTTTAATGACAAAGACACGTTAGCTTTCAAACAGATAGGCATAGAGAGGTATATATGTATAGTAGACGTTTACAAATTTCTTTGTAATCATTCTATTGTTATTGTAATATGTCTTTCCTTTTACAATGTACGTTGAATACTGAACTTGTTAATCAACCATATTAAATGGATATGATGACACTAACAGTTATTTTCAAGATATTGTAACTTTGAAGAAAAAGTATTTTAAATGATGCATTATTGTTATTACGTGTAAATATTTCATTTTAAATAAGTATGTTGTATAAATATAAATAATTTTACTGGAAAGTTAGAAGAAACAAAGCGAAGTGGATGAGTTTTCAATGGGATCTCTTGTGCTTCTAGTGCAGGTAACATTTAAGCTCATGTTGTTGTTACATTGTTAGTCTTGTTTTAAATTCTATTCTGTGCGGTGTTCAGACCCTCTTCGTATGCATTTTTTGAGAAGCAATACCGTGGAAATTATCTAGGATGGCTGAGGTCAAACCTGTTGGTAATAAGGGCTTGAAAAGTCCTGTTATGAAATGTATGTGATAATCTTGTCGTCAAACAAAAAGGACTGTTCATAATAAGCCTCACTTTAAAGAGCTTCAATCCTCTTCAGAATTTCTGCATTTACATTTTACTATTCCTCTCCCTCAAAAGAGTTTTTAAACGAGCCGTGGCTGTTTAATGAAATAAAAGCCATCGTGTAATTGCAGAAACAAAGATCATATCAATAAAATATGCAGACAAAAATATATTCGATAAAAGAGATGGGCTGAGGTTACTTTGGTACTGAGGAGTCGTTAGCAGTACAGGTTTTATTTCATACCTGGAATTATGCAAATATTACAGGGTATCATTATTGAAAAATGTATCGTTTGTTAATTGTATATCTATTTTGTATAGTTGATCTTTACAACTTTCAACTTTGACTTCATTTCAATTCTTTTGACTAGCAATTATTCCAATTGCATTAAGAAACATCGGTCTTCCATTCTGTCTACTTGTTGTGCTTCGGTTCCAAGTGAAAAGACTCTTTTTAAGAGGTACAAAAATATTTTCATTTATCTAATTATGCCAAAACAATAGCTGGTGTTTGAACCTGTAACAATCATTTTAATGTGTCAAAGTTGAAATGTCACTACCTCTTAGCAATATTAGTTTCCTAGCCAATAATGCAGTAAACGACTTTCTTGTTGCTCAACTTTTACTCTTTTATTGAGAAAATATTTTATAAATTTGTAAGTTTTCTTTAATTTCTAAGACTAACCAACTACAAAGTGTTGCCATATTTCATTGACTTGTATACATTGAACTTAAGTTAGTCTCTTTTTTTTTTTTTTTTTTTGACCTGAATCCATTTGCTGTATTATTGGCTAGTAACAGCAGTATAATCAATAAAAATCAGTGACCTTTGAAAATTCTATAGATATATATGAACTGTTAAAGTCCCTGTACCAAAGACCAGCACGTCGTGCTACAGAATGTACCCCCCCATATACCAAAGACTGTAGAAGATCCCCGATCGGAGAACCTAATTGTAAATATTTTATAAAGAAAAATTAATAATATCAGATACAGTTTTACTGTTCATTAGAATAATATGTACATAATTGCAATGATGCATTGGAAACATATCTTCATAAGGAAATTTATATTTGTAAAAAAATTTTAGGGGCTATTTATTTCAAATACTCCAAACTAGGAGGGAAACCAGACAAAGAAAAGAATTCTTCTTGTCTGAAAAATAAAAATAAAAAAAAAAAGGCGCCATATCATTGAAAATTTTTACTGGTGAAAATTAGTCTTTTCTACTGTGTAGAAAGCTAGTATTTCATTAGTGTAATTCCTGGGAATTCACTATAAATTTCATTGCTGTTGTTATTAAGCAAAAATTACTAGATTCCTGATAAGTACATGAGTTAATTGGGCACTAAGCAAAAGAGATAAGAAATTGAAATTCGATATCAACAAGATTTCTCTGATTTCCCTCTTACGTTTCAAAGTTTTATAATATACGTATAATAAAAGGGGTGAGATTTGACCCGCTCAATCCTTAAGTTTATGATATAATTCCCAAAGTGGAATTTAAGTTTCAAAAAAATAAATAAATAAATAAATAACAATAATTGTGTGTATGACCTACCTACCAGTAAAATATTCTTATGACAGCGACAATCAAGTACTGCTGGTAGTGGCCGTGTGTCTTTCATTCTGATATGCAAAAACTACTGTTTCTATTTGGAGTTTATTCTTCCATTTCTTCTGTTCATGTGGTCAGTTTGCGAGGATTTAACTACGAGTCGTTTGATTTAATCTGTCATCTATTTGTTGAATCGTAGCACTTGATAGTATGTGTTACTCTGTAAAAGATTATTTAAACACTGACAAAAAGTAGTGAATCCTTAGAATTCGTAATTCATTCAGCAACGAATGGCTAAGACAGTGTCAGTTTAATCTCATTCGAACTGCTTCACAGAAGTATTCTATATAAATCTCTATATATCAATTGTCGTTTTTCCCTCTTAAACTATATGTTATTTTGATTCTTAATATTTAGAAAACCGAGTATCTTTGATGTATTTGAAAGTAGCTTATGTATCCTAGATGAAGCATTTTTGTTATTACGTAGTTTCGTGTGTGAAATTACCTAGCACCTGTAAATCTGTATCTTTGCAGTTCTGAATCAATTGACGTAGGAATAAGTGATAGACATATTAGTCATTTGCTGACAGCTCCAGACTGACCACTTGAAACATATCTATGTTTACTATTTGTGCTTTTTTATTTCTCCTTTTTATATATTACTAACTATATATGTGTTTGTTGTTTTTTTTTGTTTGTTTTTCATTTTATTTAACATTATATTTGTTTGGAACTCTGCAGCTTTTAGACTTGTATTTCCTTGTTTTCGATTTTGTTTTTCTTTGAATATTTATCGAGTTCGAAGTCAGAGCAGAATTTATATTAATTTCTTTAATAGAAATGTCTTCCCGTTAGTTTGTTACTCTGACTTTTTACAAGCGAAAAAGTAACACTTCAATTCACCCAGGAAACAATATTGAAAGTTCTTTTTATCGTAGACTTGCATCCATAGCCCAATGATGTAAGTTGTTGTTTTGGTTTCCCGAATCATCAGATACATAATCCATGTACTGATCCCAAATCGAAATGCAGTTTCCTTCCGAAAGTAACACATTCTAGTCCCTAATCACTTGACAATTCCCTAGCGACTGGGCTAACTGTTGAATCTCAGTGAGAATAGAGAAATTGATTATTTTTCCCCGAAGGAAATGTTAGTACAAAGATTATAGTACAACTTCTTTTTTATGAAATCTGGTGTGCCAATATTAAAAAAAAAAAGGTGGACTCTCCTTGGAAAGTGAGAATACTGCATTCTCCATTCCTGCAGTGAAATTGTGGCTGTTTTTCAGTGTTGTGTGTCCTGGGTCCACGCCACTGAGCTCTTCATGAGCTAGGTTTAGCAGATCTTCCGTGGCCGGGAAAATTTATCCCTAAGCACTGCCTTTTCTATCCTTAGCAGAAATATGCACACAGCCTTAGTCTGACGCATGGGATAAATCAATTTTCGCTGCAGATTTTTCTTATGCCAACTGTCATAAGCAGTGAGTTCTTAAGTGGGAATATATAGAACATCTTTTTCAGTTTCGCCGATGAATTACCGTTCCTCTGTACACAGGCGATTGTGTACAGATGGTTGTCATTGCAAAGTGGCAACGAAAAAAAAAAAACAATGAAGAGCGACATTAGGGGCTAACGTTTCCACTTATTTCAGTCCTACAATTGAATCACACGTATTAAATCCCTGGAATCCGTGCAGTGTTAGGCCAAAGCATCTTTCCGTTTCTCTTGGCGTGGGCCTCTTATTCACCTTTCTCCCAGTATTCAGACTTCATTTCTCATAGTTAGACTCCATAGTATGGATTTCCATCAAATGAGAGCCTGGGATCTCGAAATATACCCCCATAAAGTAGATGTTGAGGGGTAATGCAACACTACTTTTTATTACTGTGGATCAGTTTGCAATTTTCAGTGTTAATTTACGTAGAGAAAATAACTTAACATGGATCAAAAACAACCAATGTTCATTCTAAGGTTTTGGCAAAAATCTTTCAGTAAAAGTTATTGAATCTCTTGTCAAAGTGCCAAACAGAATTACAAACTTTAAATAATAAAATTCCATACTTTTTTTGGAAACATACGTTTATCTAGTAACTATAGTAAAAATAATTCTACCCAAATAAAAGTAAAAAAATATAATAAGATTGATTGGCTTAGGATTCAGGCTTAAAAAACATCGAGCAATTTTCAAACTTTTCCTTCTATTAAGTCCTTTTTTTTTCCGTCTGAATACTGACGAAATGTTCCTCTGGAGAAACGTTAATATCTGATCAGTCCTGTCTGATTCTCAACTAAATTATTCCATTCGATTCAGCAGTGTACATTGCTGCTTTCACAGTGAGTTTTTTACTACTATTTTT
>JAFIDM010107597.1:7095-47015 GCA_023159025.1 Thereuonema tuberculata | reverse complement strand
GTCGTTTTTGAGTACTGTATTAAAAAAAATCATTAAAAAATCAATTGGAAACATATAAAATTTTATTGTTGATGTTACTCACATATTGCTATTAAGGTTATAACGAAATCACATTATAAAGTCAATAAAAACGTTTTTGAATGATTCTTTACGATATATTTTATTCTCTACAATAAATAAATTTAATTTAATAAAGACAAATAAATAATTAATATATAAACAATTTATTTTATTTTTTAATTACAACAATTTTCGTAAACTTTTTATTCCAAGACAATATCCTGATCAAAACACGGTTAAAAAGTCTGTGTTATTCACTGACTGCTACAACAGTTTTATGAACGCAGAAATCAGGGTAAATCTGAAATATCGCCTCGCTTATCACTAGTTTACGTATGTATCAGACGAAGTTGATACTCTGACATATTTGTCAAAGAGACTTAAATAAGTAAAAAATTATCATTTCTGTCTTAACCTGTAAACGAGCGGGTTAAGCGTCTCTTTCCGTAGCCGTTAAGTTGATTTTTCACAAACAGAATGACCTGTTTAAAATTTTCAAATTTCTTATTAAAACTTGGAGCAAATATTATTAACTTATATATTCAATAAAATCTTTAAGGGGTTTGTAGGTATTTATTTGTTTTATGGTTTTCTTCTACCATGTCATTTTCATCGGAAACTGAATTTTTTTTTAAGAGGTTTTAGCATAAAGGTTCCTCAAGATGTGATAACATGCTATTAATCGAGCTAAAAGGAGACACAAAAAGAGGCAAAAAACGGAAAACGAAACGAATATATATGTTTAGAAAGTAACTGATAAACTTTAAACATTGTAATATTGCTGTACTGTAATGCCTCTTCAGGATTTCTATTTGAGGACCTTATTCTTTCCATTTCAGTTTGTATTGTGTTATTTTCTCTGTGTTTGCATGGACATCTAGTTCCCTTCTTAAGTAATCCTTTCTTAATCGACCTGGTCTTATGCATCCTATCTTAGAATTTCATTTCAGAAGCTTTTTTTTTTTGTCTAAATCTTTTTTCCTTATGCCCAGCATTATGATCAATGGTGCTATTGCCATTACTTCATAAAATTTTTATTACTATGTCTTTATTTTGTATGTTTGTTTGTTTTTCTTTCTAAGAACTTTTGACGCATATTCATGGGCGGATTTACGGGGGTGCTAGGGGGTGCGCCGCATCCCCTGATTTTTGGGATGATAATTTTTTTTTCCGATAAATAAAAATGTTTTCTATTGTAATAATTTTATTAATTATTAATTTAGGCCTAAAAACGGAACATTTAAATTGGGTTTTGGTGTTTGAATTTGGTTATACAGAGCTCGCACCTCAGATATCAAGACCTAAATCCGCCCATGCGCATATTCTTTGGAAGTTGATTTTGTTCGCTAACTTTATCATTTTCCGAAGTAAATAGGTTTTCGATTTGAAATGTGAAGCCTGTTCTGTGATTTTCAATGAGAAATTGAAAATGATTTTATTTTAACATTGAACTTCCAAGAATGTTTTTTTTTTTTTAAATACTTTTAAGTTATATGTGGAACTGAATTTGGCTTATACAGAGTTCTTTGAAGTCTGTCTTTACTAACATATACTCACTTGATCGTCTGTAAATAGGGATTATATTTAAGTAACATTGATCTCTTATTTTTATACTTGCATATATTTTTTCTCGGCATTTTTGATTGATGAGATATTACACTCTTATCTTATTCCCTTATGTTAATTCTTTTTTTTCGTTCGCTGTAATAATTTTGCACTTTCCCAAATGCTGTGAATGCTGATGTGTGAATCACTTTTTTTCCATTGTATACCACAAGTTTTTACTGATATTATCAAATGCTTTATCATTGTCGATGCATACTAAATGAGTTTTACAAAATTCGTTTATTAATTTTATTTATTTAAACGTGTTTTATTTAAAATAAATATATGAAGACACCTGTGCAAAAAGGAAGCAGTTCCATTTTAGCAAATTTTTCAGGAGAAGCAAAGAACTGTCCCCTTTTTGCCGAATCCAATCAGGATATATATCAGGATATATATTCATTGTATTTCCCTTATGAGTTAACCGAGCTGCCTCGTTTTTGCACCAATCGATGGAGCGCCTTTCTATAAACTTGTAGCGATTAAATACAAAAAATCATCAATATATGGAGCTGTATCCTTTTTGCACCGGTATCTTCATATATAAAACCTACTTTTAAAAATGGTTCTTTTTCATCGTTAGACCGGGAGGCCAGTAGATGGATGATTCACATTAGTTTTTGGATTTGCTCTGAAACTCTTTTTCACATTTCTTAGGGAAAAAAATGCAGATTATTTTAGTAGATTTACTTTTTTTTCTATGTTTCTGAAACTCTATTGCCATTCAAAGTTTGACCTATGATTTCGAGGTTTTCTTTTTTTGTTTAATTTTTCAGGAAAAGGAGACAAAAACACCAAAACCATTTTATTAATAGCAGGACTTCAGTAATGTGGGGGGAGGGGGGCGTTGATCCCTAAAAATACCTCTTCCTATGTTGTTTGGGCCTCTGAACACGATGGTGAAATCTGTTTGTCGATCCTGCCATTCGTTCGGGAGTTGTTAGGGGTGGACAGACACGGAGGGACGGACGAACAGGACAAACGCAATAGCTATTGATTTTCGTCGCTATCACAATAACTCCCAAATGGATCTTAGTTAAAAATTGAAGCAGTGATAGTAGCTTCAGTCAATAACATATCACATATTCGCTTTTTGTGATTGATTGTTTATTATTTGATTTTTCAAAATATGCTATTATTACAGCCCAAAAAGATTATTAAATTAAATAGGGATTTAGTGAAATCTTTCTCTTTCTTTTTTTTTTAAAGTAAAAATCCGAATTTCTTTTCAAGAAGATATTTGTAAAATTCTACAACTTGCCTAAATGCTTAACGTATTTATATTGTATACATTTAGCGATGAGTGGTATTTCACGGACTGTGATTTTTTTTCACTGATATCAGAAAATCCCAGTTACTAACAGTTACAAGGAACTGTGACTGTGATTTCCTGAAACAGTGAAGACATCTAGCGGCAATATAATGCAGGGTGATTTTAAATTCATAAAACAAACTTTAAGGGGTGGTAGAGCACAATAAAACAAACATTTTTTGTCAAACAATATATGTCCGAAACTGTCGAGTTTACGCGGTAGAGGGCGCTGTTTGGTCGTTGACGATAAGCCTATAAGTAATTTAAGTATTTATGTATATATAAATTATATTACATATATAATCCATAAATTAAATTATATATATAAATCCAATACACAAAACTTGAATCGACACCTATTCAAGTTTCGTAATGCAAATATTTCATTTAATTAATTAATTAATTTATTTCAAAATATCTTTTTACAAGAATTAAAAAGATATCTTACCATTAACTCTAAAATAGATGATTTTTTGAATAATTTGAATTATCTCATTAATGAATTTAAAAATAATAATTTTCCAAACAAAGTATTAAATACTTATATTACTCGATTTCAAAAGAAATTTAAATTTCAAATTTACAAAAAATATAAAATTAAATATATTTATTATTTTATTTAATCATTAAACTTCTAAACAGGACTTGTTAAATTTTGATCATTCAAGTTATCTCATGACAACTTAGAATTAAATCCTCTATTTGAGGAAGTTTTGAGTTTGAATTGATAACTGTCATCTTTTGCTTTTAATATTTTGAAGTATGTTTTAGGAAATTTTCTGTGTATATATGAGGAATAAATGATTTTTCTATGTATGTATGTAAAATAAATGATTTTTCTATGTATGTATATAAAATAAATAATTTTTTATATGTATATATATGTGAGAGGTTTTGATACATATAGACAAAAAAAGCATATAATTTAAAAGATAATTTAAAAAATAAAAAAATAAATTTAAAAAAACCTAAAAAAATATTAAAAAATATTAAAAAGAGAGCAATCTTCTTATAATAAAGCGCTTTTGTGATTTCTAAAATTTTTAGCTTAGTTTCAAAATTCAACACCAGATGCCGCTGATGACGTGTTTGTATATTCGAATGTTAATACTTACACAGAAACAGCTTTTTGAAATTAATTTGGTGTTTAAATTTCAGAAAGCTGTCCGGCAAATTTTATATATATTTATATATATATATATATATATAAATATACACATATATATGGTATTAAGTTTAAAAGTCATTTTTTAACAGAGGATTCAAATCTATTCTCATTATTCTATTTACAAATTTTTGTCCCCTAACATTTAATATTGATACTAAATCTGATACGGCTTTTGTTAATTCTGAATTCGGTCAGGTTACTTAACAAATAGTTAGTTGCAGCTTATGTTCTAAAATTTTATAAACAAAGGACAAGAAAGAAGCTTTTGAATCAACTTTTTATTTACCACCAAAGTTTCCACCAAATCAATTAACTAACAATCCTGTATAGGCTAGACTGTAAAAAAAAGTCGAATTTATTATTGTAAAGTTTTGTTTTTCCATTTCTCCTTTTGGTAGTAAGTTCACTGTCACATAGGTGCTGGTGTTTCTGAAATAAATAGAAGAATATATGGAAGAGATTAACAAAATTAAAAAAAAAATATTTATTAAACCTAAATTAATAATGACAAAAACCTTGCCTCTTGTATCTTTCAACCTAAATATTTTGAAGTTATTTTAAATTAACAAATTAACAATTAAAATTGACAGTTTTTTTTTTAATTATCGTTTCGTTCCAATAACATTTTTCAAATCCTTATTATTTTCGTCACACAAATCAAATTTCCAGAGATTTTACAATAATTAGGGATATCATTTCCAAACCAAAAGAACAACGTTTTTACATGTCATGAATTTAAATAAATAAAGAAATCATCAACCTTCATAGATAATCTCTTCATCATGACAAACTTTTATTTCATGATTAGATCTTCCCTCGAACCGTAATTCTATTTATACTGGTACATAACCTCGCCCTCTTTAAAAAGAATAAGGCGAGGTTATGTGATAATATGGAGAAATTTCAAAATTTCAAATTATCGATAAGTTTTCAGCTGCACTTTCTGTCCAATCGTTGTGGATTGTTTGGAAGATCAAAAATTGAAACTGCCTTATTTCACATTATTTTATCAGCAAATGCCAAATACCAACTTCTGTTCAATTTTGGCTATCAGGAAGTGTGTTGACCGACTGTAGAGTTTTTTTTTTTACTGGGTCAATAAGTTATCGAGGAGAAAATAATCCAAATTAATTTCCCTCAGCAGAGATTTATCGTAAACTGGTCAGCTATTAAAATTCCGACTTTACAAGGCTTAAAAAGGAGGCGAAAGTGTAACAAACAAAAAACATTTAATAAAACAATCTTCGTTTAAAACTTAAATACATTCTCACACAGAGAATTCCAACAGATAATCAACTAGAATAACATATTTATTTCTTTAACGTTAATTATCGAATGCTTTAAAGTCCAAAATTATTTGAGCGAGTTAAATTAAAGTTCGCTCTTCGGCTCACTAAACTGGGCCTAAATCTTCGGTCAAAAGTTAATTTCAAAACTTCTGGGCTTGGACGAAGAGAGTACGAAACTCGGGGGGAAATAAAACTGTACTCACGGGGTAATATTTCGGCTTTCCGTCGATCAGGAGTCACGAAGTCTTCTTCGGGAATCCACGTCGCAAATTGGTAATTCACACAGAATTCAAAATGGCGACCTACGTTCGAAATTGGAACAGCAATCTTCGTCGAGTAGCTTTTCACCGAAAATACATCTCTGTCGTATGTATTTCACAAATTTCATTGGAATAAATCAATCTGGATTTATTCTCAATAACGAAGCACTAAAACACAACTTTTCACTAAGAATTGGAGATCTGAAGTACGGAACTATGAACTCCGAATTGCGGTAACGAACACATCATTACAACTGGGCACTTAGGAGCAATCTAAACTGCAGCGATAAGGAACACATCTTTATCACTGGAAACCTGGGAGAGAACTGCACTGCAGCGATTAGGAACACATCCTTACCGCTCGGAACTTGGGAGAGAACTGATCTGCAGCGATTAGGAACACATCCTTACCGCTGTAAAACTGAGCGGGAACTGACTGCAGCGATTAGGAACACATCCTTACCGCTGTAAACTTGAACGAGAACTGACTGCAGCGATTAGGAACACATCCTTACCGCTGTGGACTTGAGCGAGAACTGACGGTCTAAAGTTCTCGGAGTTGCACTAAGAACGTTCTCGTTAATTACGCAACAATGGATTGCTCGCGCACTTAGCACTGTTAACAATCTCTCACGAGATATTGTGTCTGTAGCCTAAATCAGCGACTGGGCGCTGCCATCTTGAGAACACAAATTCAGGAATTTTTACTTAGGTCTACAGCGTGAAATGTAAAGTGTTAAAATAACCGAAAATTAAGTTGTTATTTTCTTTCACACCAACACAAGAAGTAAGTAACCAAATCTAATGGAAGGGTTTTCAACAAGATTGGGATTGAAAGATAAAGAAAAGAAATCAGTTCAATTGGATTATTGTAAATTATTATTATATATAATTATATTATCTATAATTATACTATATATAATTATTGTTGTATTATTATAAAATTACTGTATATTATTATAAAATAAATGACAACGAAGAGAATGAATATTCATGACACAAATGCTGAGAAGGAGAGAATCACTCTACTACAGATATGAATTTTCTTAACATTACTTAATATATCAAATATTAATATATATTTCATCAGTCAATGTCTATTCCTTCCATGTTCATCTTCACTTCAATTACGATATTCCACAGAGTTTCTCTAGGCCTTTGTTTAGATGTAGGTAAGAGAACCAGTTGTGGATCAGTTACCAATTGCGGATCAAGTCGTTTACCGTCTTAATTATCACACTTATCAACAGATGGCTCAGATATATAGAATCCCGATCCCTTCATGAGCTTCGTTTTGGTATTATAGTTTGTTTGGAGTTTCAAGTGGAGCCATCCTATGAATTTGTTAAATAATTTGTCAGAATTTCAAAAGAAAATTAAGGTGAGTTAGCCTGAATATTATTTGTAGTTATTCTAGAATGGATATACGTTAGAATTAATGGATGTATGATAGTACAAGGCTTAATATAACCGGGGAAAAATAAAACATAGTGTTTTCTGCCTCTGCCCATGTTTGCGGGAAATTCTGCAGACTTTTGTTCTGGCGGAAATTCAGCGGTTCGGGGGGTCCAATTGTGGATCAAACGTCACAATACAAATGAAGACTGTGAAAATGCAGTACATATTTTTTTATCGAACTGAGGTAATACAATGTCAATTACAAGAGCTTAATAAAGGAATAAATGCAAAAATGAAAATTATTTAGCTATTTCTCGTGGTGAAAACCAAGTTTATGCTTAGGCCGATCCACAACTGATGCCTTTACCTTAATTGTAATGAGAAGTGTAATAACCGTTTTGGAGATTTTCAAATATAAAACAGGCCTGAAGAAGCAGAGTAGTTCATAAGTATTATTTGTTTTAATGAAGTAAAATAGCTTTTTGTACTCATTAGTGCATTTTTCTTTTCACCTGAGGAATTCGATGCCCCCATCTCAGGTGGTGGAGCTGGGGATCCAGGCATCGCTGGTGGTGGAGCTGGGGATCCAGGTATGGCTGGTAGTGATGGTAGTTGTGGTGGTGGCGGAGCATAAATCATTCCCAGACAGATTAGCAGAAAGAAAAATACCAGATAACTCTGCATCATCAACAATTATCTAAAAGGTATAAATTAAAATTAAGTAAGTAGATTGTCGAAATTTATGAAATTTCTCAAAATTAATATAAAAATTATTAACAAAACTTCGATTTATAAATTAGTTTGGGTAGCGTTGGACAATCAACCCTTTACTTACGGAACTTAGGCTTCCAGAAGCTGTCACTTTCAAAACCGGTGACTCAACCGATCAACTACCTTCCAGACAATTCTAACTAATGAATACTAAATTCTTCCCAATCTAAACTTTGATCTCATAACTCATCACAAGCCACAGAAAGGTACGCTTAGATATAACCATGTATACATATGTATCTCATTTTGTTTTATTAAATAAAATATATAATTTAATGAAACTTTTTCTAAATCCAGAAAACTGCCTTTCTTCAAAGTAAACTCAACAATGCTTCAATTATCATTTAAAGGCAATATATGTAATAATAATAAAAAAATTATGAATAAAATAAAACTATGATTCGATATTTCGTATTTACATTGAATCCAACCTTGTCATTCATTTTGCTTCAAGATTTTATTTCTATGTTTTTGAGCTTCAGATTACGCTGAGTTTTACTGAGGATAAAACATATTCAAAAGTAGCTCCGTCTTTCTACTCAAAACCAATGATAAAACCTAGTCTTTATAACAGACGTAAGAATTTTATTGCTACTTAAAATCATATTTTTTTTGGTGCTACCCTTGTCAACATTGTTGGTTATCTGTTGTTTATTATTTAATTTCCATGATATCCAGAGAGGAGTTTAAAAAAATTCACGTTGTAATTTAGAAGTACTTTTGTTTTTGCAGATTTTTTAGAATTTGTATGTTTAGAATTTACAAATATTTTTAAGTTTGAGCCGAGTATCTGAAATGAGAATTCCAACATTAAATCAAAGAATTTACAGAAATTGACAAACAACTGTTCTATCTTTGAGATTTCACGGATATAATATCTTTAATTCTTAATCAGTCTGAATTTTTCAGAATTATCATAAAGAATATTAAAAATAGTGGACTTTTGCATCATCATATTTAGAAAAAAGTTATTCTTTACCTGATAGGTCTGTTTTTAGTGTAGGGTTGGAATCAGCTGTAATTTGAAAATTCTTTTCCTTCTATTTATACTAAAGTTTTAGTAAAAACACCTTGAACATTTTGATTAGTTATTTGACGTTAACACGAAACATTAAATTATAACAGGAATTGTTGTCAACTTCTTTTAAATTAAAGGAGGTCAAATCATAACACCACGATATACTGAACAATTACGACTAGTTCTCTTCCTAAAATTTAAGTTTCATAGTTGTTATTTTCTAGATGTTAATTTCTAGAAATAATATCTTACATAACTTAGAAATTCCAAAAATATACACTTTTTAAAAACTTAATGAACAATTCAAAGCAGAGAAGATAATGAATAAACGTGAATTATTTAGAAGTAATATATATATATATATATATATATATATATGCTAAAAATAAGTTGTTTTAATATCATGCTCACAAATATTAATAAAATAAACGAAAAAAATAATTTTTATCCCGGTGTTAAAATATCCGAATATTTTAGTAATCTAGTTTTCAATTTGGTCGGATAATCGACATTTTAGTAGTTGATGTCATTTCACTGACGATATTTTTCATTATTTATTATTGTTATTTATTAATTTAATTGATGATACTTTTTTTAACTAATGAATTAAAATTCAATGCAGAGCAGTTTTCTTAAGATTCTTTTTTTAATTTCCGTATATGTATTAAGAGAAATAGAATATTTACTATATCTTAAGAAAATATTACAAATAATTGTATTTCTATTTCTTCTTATCTTTTCTTAGTTTCGGCACAATCACAAGATTAATTTTTTTTTTCATTTCTGAGTTGTCTATCAATGAGTTTATGTCACGTGTAAATCATTACAGCATGGATTTACTTGGGCAAAGGTGAGAGATATGTACATCTATAGTGTCTACGCTCCACCAAGTGCACCATTAGAAGAATTTGAGTTGTTGCTTGATCGCCTTATATTAGAGCTCCAAGGTCGGTGGCCTGTGGTCATCGCAGGTGATTTTAATGCGTGGGCTATTGAATGGGGAAGTCGAGTAAGCAACAGAAGAGGTGAGATACTTTTGGATGTCTTCGCCTCACTGAATGTTGTTCTCCTCAATACCGGCTCAATACCAACGTTCATTAGAAATGGTAATAGTTCCATTATCGACGTGACATTTACAAGTGATTGTTTGGTCTCTCGTGTTACGTCGTGGGAAGTGTGTAGTCACTATACTCACAGCGACCATCAAGCCATAATTTTCGAGATCTCCACTTCTGGTGTGTCAAGGTTGGGATCCACACTTCCAAGAGGATGGAACGTTAGGTCCTTTGATCGTGAATCCTTCATTGCAATGATGGAGGAGGACTTGGTGCTTTCGGGATCTGCTGATAGCAAGGCGTCACGGCTTATGCGACTTGTCGCTGATGCTTGTGAGGCATCGATGACAAGACGTGGCAGAGGAAATCGTCACCATCCAGTGTATTGGTGGAATGCTGAAATAGCGGAGCTTCGGAAGAAATGTCACCGCACAAGAAGACTAGCACAACGAGCCCATGGACAAGAAGACTATGACGAGTTGAAACAACAGCACACAGAAACCGGCCGTGCTCTCAAGAAGGCCATTAAAGTCAGTAAACAGAGTGCTTGGAAGGAACTTTGTAGTGAAGTTAATAGTGACCCACGGGGTAGACCATATAAGACGGTTATGGCTAAAATAAAAAGTAGCTCCTTATCACCTCCGACCTGCCCTGATTTGCTGCGCAGGATTGTTTCTACTCTTTTTCCACAACAACCGGGGATAGTTTTGGAAGTTCCACCTCAAGATGTGAAGATGTGTCATCTATCTCAAAAGATGAGTTAATAAAGGCCTGCGGAAAGATTGGTGACTCAAAAGCCCTTGGCCCAGACAGCGTTCCAAATATTGCTCATAAAACCGCCATCCGGTACAGACCTGAGATCTTTCTAGACGTCTACAATGCTTGTTTACGAGAGGGTGTGTTTCCAAGATCAGGAAGGCCGTGAAAAGCAAGACAACGGAAAGATGGCAGAGACGATGGGATTCATCGACCAGTGGAAGATGGACTCATAATCTTATACCTAATATTGCAACGTGGATGGAAAGAAAGCATGGTGAGGTGGATCACTACCTGACTCAGCTATTAAGTGGCCATGGTTGTTTTCTAGCGTACCAGAGGCGCTTCGGAATTGTCGACAGTGCGTCATGTCCGACTTGCCAGTTCTTGGACGAGGATGTGGAGCATGTCTTCTTTGTCTGCCCACGCTTCCATGAAGATAGAAATGAGCTGAAGAAATTCCTTCGACAGCGTGTGACTCCAGAGAACATCGTTGGCTTGATGACTATCTCCCAGGCTAATTGGACGGCAGTGGCTGACTATGCTGCCACTATTATACGGAAACTTCGTATGGCTGAGAAAATCAGACTTGATCAGTTGCGAAATGACATGTGAGTCGGACTTTTAGTCATTCTGCCCTACGCGATGTAGTACCTGACGGTGGTTCCGTGTAGGGTGTTTTGGAAGTCGGACGTAGGGTTTTAGTGAGTAGTAGTCTTTTATGACTGAGTCTCACATTACCAATTCCTTGGTATGCGTAAATGCATTTCCCCCGTCCTTAAAAAAAAAACAAAAAAACAAAAAAAAAACGTGTAAATCATTAAACAAAACAAAATATTAATAATCAATAATACTATGGCTCAGGTGACCTTCTATCTTATTTTCTTTTCTTTAATACAAAAGTAAAGTTCCTCAAATCATTTTCTTTGTTTCTTAAAAAAACACTGAATGAAACTTCTTCAAACTTGGTATGTATTAATAAGAGCTAAATAGTTGCTCATTTTTTAAATTTCAAAATATTTAAATGTGAAGATTGAGATAATACTGGGCGAACGTAAGTTCATTCCTGTTGAAAAGGGTTCCAATAGAAAGATTAATATCTAGCAATGATAATTATCTGCACAATTTGATGCAATCAAAAATTGAGATTTTATTAATATTAGATAAAAAAATTCAGAGTTAATTCATATTGTCATTTGAAAAATATATAATGTTCAGTATGTTGTCAGAATGAAATATGGATGGATATGTTTCTAGTTTTTTAAAAAAAAAATAAACTGATTTTTAAAAATTCGGGAATTTAATTTAAAAGCTAAGAGAATGGGAACTTTTGTTTTCCTTGGTTGTTAATATTTTTTTATTTCAGAAACTGATAAGTTAATTTGATTTCTCTTCTGGTAACAGTAAACACTTAACAAACACTAATGAAGCAAACATTTCGAAAGCTTCAATGTTTTGAACTGCTCAGTAATCTCACATTTCTTTGAATCAAACATTGATTTTCGTCTTGACTTATAACAGTGAAATTGACTTATTCAGTGAATTTTCTGTGTATAAACAGGATTTTTATATAGCAGAACTGCAATAATTTACCTACGGAATTATCATAATGTAAATTCTCAGAATAGTTCATACGTATAACAGTTCAGAGACTATTAACTGTTCTATGGTGACTTAGTTCACTGTGTACAGATCTGTCTTTGAACGTCTCCAAATGCCACCATCCGTCTCAAATTAACGCCTTCATTTCCACCCTCATCCACCACGCCTGGTCATCTCCTGGGAAGAAAGCCTACAGGAGGACTTACAACATCTAGAAAGTTCCCTCAAAGATAATAGTTGTCATCTGCACAACAATAATAATGATATTCGAAAAGCCACTTATAAGCTTCTTCCCCGACTGAAAGAATCAAGGAACCGATGAACGTGGGGATTTCTGACAAAGGCCACTTGTCGGGAATCGTTGGCTTATTATTAGAAAATACGATATTCCTACAATTCACCTACATCGACCAAAAGATCTTCTTCCTTCTGTAAATGACAACTTGGAATTCTAAACTCTTCAGTGGTTACCCGAGTTTCTCCGGAAGGGCTTTCAGTGCACAACCAGGCATTGGAATTTCATTGCATCAAGCATGGATTTCAACATGATTTTTCCCGCACCTCCGTCATTGTTAAATGGACGGGCTTCAGGGACCGTCTCATTCACGAAGTCAAGGATGAAATTAATCTGGTCAACAGGAACAATGGCCTGCAGCTCCGCAGCACATGACTCACAGATTTCACCCATCTCAAGAGAGGTCGCGTTTCCCCAAAAAATTAAAACCCCAAAGATCAATTAATAATAAACAGAGAGCGGCCCTTTAGTATTTAAATTATCATTTGTTATCATTCCTTGAAGATGGACGCTATGAGATCCATCCTAAAGTTTGCACTGCTCCAAAATTCTAATCTGACTGGAAACCCAAGAAGAATTTTTCATTATTTCTACTTTGCTTAATCTCCATATTTTCCAGAATTTCTATTATTCATTATTATGAATTCAATCTTCTGTGGTTGGGACAACTGTTTATTTTCTTCACAATTTTTATTTAATAATATCCAATTTATTATAAATTTCTTTCTACAAAAATGTCTTTATCCTTTTGAGAGCATCACATCCACCCGATTATCATATTTTATTCTTATCTCTCAAACTTCATGTGATTAAGATTTCAGAAACAAAGACTAAATCGTGGGAATGGAGAGTCTTTACTTACAAAATTAAAAGTAATGAAATGAATTTATTAACAACGAAGCAAAACAAAAGTTCCATTTTCTTTGCTTTTAAATTAAATTCCCGAATTTTTAAAAATCATGTAAAAATTTTTTTAAAAAACTTCAGTTATTATTTGAAAGAAACAAGTTCCATATTTCATTCTATGATAACTGAACTTCGTGAATTATTGAATTACATTCTGAAAACTTACTGAACTTTATATATTTTCAAATGATAATATTAATTAATTCCGCATTATTTTATCTAATATGAATAAAATCTCAATGTTTTGATCGCATCAAATTGCTCAGAAAATTATCTGTGTTAGACATTATTCTATCCATATCAACGTCTTTCAAGAGGAATTAAGTCATTTCGGCGCATTATTATCTCAAAAACAACAATCTGGGCAAAAGTATAATTTTTAAATTTAAAAAAATACCAAGTATTAGCTCTTATATATTCATGCAAAGATTGAAGAAGATCCATTTCAACGATTATTTAACAAACATAATTTTTATAGCAAAGAAAATAAAAATAACCCAAAAAGATCACTAGGCGTGATGTTTTTCTTTAAACTTTAAAAATAAAGTCATTTAAAGAAACGTCAAAAATACAAAAAAAGAAATTACTCGTTTGTTGCATCTTTATCTTATGCCGATCTTAAGATAAGGAGAATAGAAGTAAAGTTATTTATAACTTAAATCTTAAGTAAAGTAAAGATAATTTATTAAAAAAAATAAATCTTAAGAAAAACTGTTTTACTTTGTGAATTACAATTTTTAATTTTTTAACTCTAATTATGTAGCACCAATCAAAAGAATAAATAACAATAAATAGTGAAAAATATCCTCAATGAAATAAAATTAACTATTAAACTACAAATTATATCGATTATCCGGTGTAATGGAAAAAAGTCCATTAAAATCGGGATAAATTTTTGTTTTTTTCGTTGCATTTTATTAATATTTAGAAACATGATATTAAAAACAATTTTTTTAAATACATAAATTGTTTATAAATAATGCATGTTTATTCAATTTCTTTTTTAAAATACATGCTTTAAAAGAATTTTTTTAATTTTTTTAAAAATAGTATATTTCTGGAATTTCTCTGTAAAATATTATTATTTCTAGATATGAATATCCACAGAAAAAAACAACTGTGCAGTTTAAATTTTAGCAGCACAAACAGTCAGAATTGTTCAATATTTCATGTTGTTGTGATTTTCATTTCCTTTAATTTAAAAGAAAGCAACCATCCTTCCTTTAATAATTCAACGTTTCGTGTTAAAAAGTCAAATAACTAATCAAAATGTTTTTACTCAAACTTCAATACATATAAGAGCGATAGAATTTTCAAACTATAGCTGATTCCAATCCTACACTGAAAACAGTCAAGTAACGCCTTCGGTAAGTAACGCCTTTTTCCTGTACAAATATAATGATTAGTTTTTTTCGAAATATTTGTTTCAATATTTTTAATATTCTTTTATGATAATCTTAAAGAATTCAATTTGGTAATTCTACATCAGTGAAATCACAAGAACAGTTGCGATGTTTGGCAATTTCTGAAAAATTCTTTGGTTCAATGTTACAATTCTCGTTCCAGATACTCGGTTCAAACTTAAAAAAGTTGTAATAGTTCTAAACAAACAAATTTCTAGAAAACTAGGCCATCTTCCTTGTACAGATTGATGGATATAGATGTTTGAAGAAGAGATATATTTAGATGGATATGGTTGATGTAGATGATAAATGAAGATCATAGCTTACATACGATATTCTTGGCGACGAATTGATTGTGACTATTCTTTCAAGTGAAGATAACCAAATTCTGATGACTTGCGACTCTTAGACATACAGTTGTATGCGCCAAATATGCCAATCATTAAATGTAAAATGGTTAGAGCCAAACACAAATACATTAAGTCTCAATACAAATGCTTCTGTTTGATATTAGGCTCAAAGATTTTAGTTTCTTAATGACTTTAATTTTGGAAAGAAACAGATAATATCAATTTTATTTTATTCATATCATACTCATAATATACTTATATTTTACAGTTATATACTATATAAGTAAACATATCCGAGTCCTACGATGAAACATGAGTAGGAAAAATTTTGAGTTAACTCTATGAAGATTTGGTGATTCCTACAACTGTCTGGAGGGTTATACATTGGGTTGAATTAATCCACGTTCGCCGGATTTTGCAGGTGGCAGCTCCAGAAAACAAAGTTCCTTAAGTAATAGGCTGATTGACTCACGATCACTTACAGCCTATTATTTATAGAAAAATTTCTATATTAAATTAAGGGTGTTCCAGGAGGAAAGGTCAATATTTTGGGATATGTTAGCATCGGTCATTTTAAGCATAAAAGTTCCTACGAACGAGTGTCCTACCCCGAAGGGTTTCCGACATAGAGCTTTTCCAATGTACAGTTTCAAAACAAATGATAGCAAAAGATATTACGTACTGTAAAAGATTAAAGAAATGAGAAATATCTGAGCTTTCATCGGTCTCAGCTTTCATCCCATAAACAGAAATCCAAGGAGGTTAGGTCTGGAGATATTAGTGCAGTGAAGTGGGAGAGAAGGAAAACAACGGCCAATTGACAATTGAATGCCAAATTTCAATTATCTCCGAAACCATTCGGAACAGGACACTCGCTCAAAGATACTTTTTTGCTTAAAATTGCCGATATTATCACCTCCCAAAATTTTGATCTTTCCTTCTGGGACGCCCTGTATAGAAAAAAGTGTTATTATTAATTTTGTTTTAATTTTTAGAAATCTTAAAATTTTAGCAATCCAGTTTTCCGATAACTATTTTTAATTTTAATTTATATCTTTTAGGTAATTGTTGAAGATGCAGAGTTATCTGGTAATTTTCTTTCTGCTAATCTGTCTGGGAATGATTTATGCTCAGGCACCACCAAAACTACCATCACTACCTTCACCAGCCATGCCTGGAGCCCCAGCTGCCTCAAATTCCTCAGGTGAACAGAAAAATACAATAATGAGTGACTCTGTGATTATTACAAAGAGCTATGTTAAGTCATTAAAACTAGTAATATTTACGACAACTCATTTCTATACTGTAATGATTCTTTCCTTCTCAGCAATTGTTTAGTGAAAGGAAATTTCATTCTGCTCTCTCTCTTCGCTAACATTTATTTTGAAATAATAAAAAGTTATTTTGTAATAATACAATATATTATTTTTTTATTTATAATAATCAGAAGAGCGAAGAGAGTCTCTCCACGCGCCCTCGATGACATTTTGTGAACCGTTTTATTCAAAATCTACAGTAGCTAGAAATCTGAAATTTTGCATTCCCACGTTGATATCCAAGTAGAAGTGCGGAAATATTTTCAACACATAAAACTGAAAATTTTATAAAAATTATTTTTATTTAAAAAAATTGGAAAATTCTAAACGAAAGGCCGTAACAAAAGTGTCTTTACTTCCGAAACCCGAAACAAAAATTTGTAATTTCTAATAATCCTACAGCGTCGTATCTACAAACACACCATTTGAATAAAAACGCACTTTAAAATGGTTTTTCATGGTTTTCATGGTTTTTCATGGTTTTTCATTTTTTTTAGAATAGGGACACATGCAAATAAAACAAAGATTTCTCTTTTAGAAACAATCGATTTATTGTAAATAAACAAACAAAAATTTGTCAACTTATCAGTAAATGAAAATCTAAACTGTCTTTAGAAAAAAAATTTTAAAAACACTTTTTTTTTTAATTTATTTTTATTACGAAGCGAGTTTCTCCATGCCCACATAGATTTTTCATTTAATTTCACTTAAAAACATTTAAGTTGAAGATATTTAGAGAAGTTAGTTTTTATCTTTGTTAATTTAGGGTTTTTTGTTAATTTTTTTCTCCTATTTTTCTATTTATTTCAGAAGCACCTCCGGGTCAATGAACCAAAGTAAAAAGAAATCATTCCAATCAACTTGTTTTCTAATGGATTATTAGTTAATGGAATATTTATATAAGTCAATTATTAAAGATTCATTTCATTTATTTGTAGCTTATTTGTTACAGTACATATTACTTAAAGAAAAGAAATAAAGAAATAAATCATTTAAAGAAATAATTATAATGAGAAGGATCAGTTGGATCGAAGGATTAAAAATATGTCGATGGAAATAAAACATTCATTCAAAAGCTTTTGTCTTGTCCTTTATTCATAAAATATTATTTGTAACTAACTATTTATGTATAATCTGACCGAATCAGAATAAGTATCCGAATTATTGAGAATAGTTCTGAATGTTCTGTTATTAAATGAATTTTAGACCTAATGATTAAGTAAGAGAGGGACATATTTTTTTACTACTTTTAAGACACGATCTAGGTAAATTTTGCTGGTACTGAAGCACATGTTATAGGGTAAGAACGTACGTATGAACAGACCTTATCTCTCTCAGTAATGTTTATCGGATGGCTAAGGAATTGGAATGTGTTTGTTCACAAAATATATATATATATATATTCTACCTAAAACGTGTAATGTATCCATCATCATCAATAGGAATTTTGATGTTACAGGGCATGATGATATTCATTCAAAAGCTTTTGTCTTGTCCTTTATTCGTAAAAAATTATTACATACGCTACAGTGAAACCTGCTAAGTCGACCACCCAGTGGTTCCACGTTTTCGTGGTCAACTTACCAAGGGTACAACACTTACATTTTGATTTTCATATTTTCTCATCTAATATACACAGTATAGTACTACAAAATTAAACAAATATGAAATCAAAATGATACAAAATTGGAATAATATTGCTTATTAGGGTTAAACATTAATTATACATACGTATTAATTATTGCATAATGTCATAGTTACTACTGTATGTACTACAGTAGTAAGTTGAACAGAAACAAGTTAATTTAATTATGAAACTCAATTTATTATTACATTAATACATTTTGCATAGGTGTAATAAAATTAGTGTACGTATTAAGGGTTTTGTACTTCACACATACTGTACATTTGTACTTCCCCCTAGTTGTCGGCGAAATTCAAAGTAGGTTTCGTCTGTGGAATGGACGTTAAAACGCTCCTTACAATTCTTTCTTTAGAAAATTAGAAAAAAAAATAAAGTATAAAAGTTGTTAGAAAGACATAGAAAACATTCTGGAAGTGGTCAACTTACAAAGGTTTTGAGCTATGCTTTGTGACAAATTCTACCTAATTATCTGGTCAACATACAAGTTAGATAGATGGTCAACTTATAAAGGGTTCACTCAATGTTAAAGTAATTAAGCCATTCCGTTCCTGGTCATTAGGTCAACTTAGACAGATGGTCAACTTATAAAGGGGATTAACTTGACAAGTTTCACTGTATTTGTATATAATCTGACCGAATCAGAATAAGTATATATTTGTATGTAATCTGGCCGCATGCCGTAATACAACCAGTACTTGATTACTTAAAGTAATTTACTTAATTTAATTTTAATTTAAAACCTTCTAATTAGAAATTTAAAACAAATGAAACTTTTAGGGTTTTTTTTGTATTTTTTATCAAGAATTTTTTTTTTTTTAGATTTACGCTACTTTGATGTAATTGATATTACACTGACTGCTCAATTAAAAGTGGACACCTGTCGTGTGGAACAGACGCTTTATTTACAGCGTGTCTAATAGCACGTACTGTGACCTTTTGCCCTAAGCACAGCATCCACATGCCGTGGCATGCTCTCCACCAGTTTCTGATAGCAAGCAACCAACCGGTATTTTTGCCCTCTCCTCCTTCAAACATGCACAAGTTGGATGCGTGTTTGTGGTCGCATCGCACGAATCCGGCGCTCCAATTTATCCCACAGATGTTCAATAGGGTTGAGATCCGGACTCTGGGCGGGCCACTGAAGTTCCTGAACATTTTTCACCGGAAACCAGGTGCTGTAACACGGACCTTATGGCTCGGTGCATTGTCGTGCTGGAAGACAAATGGTCCTTCACCGATTGTCTAGAACAGGGGTCGGCAACCTTTTGTTGTAAGAGGGCCAAATATTTTATGTGGGGATTACTGCGGGCCGCACTTGGGCCAAAAAGGGCCAAAATCTTATTTTAACAAACAAAAAAAAAAAAGAAATGAATTCTTATTTTAACAACCAAAAAAAAGGAAATTCTTATTTTAACAACCAAAAAAAAAGGAAAATCTTAAGACGCCCCGCGGGCCGCGGGTTGCCGATCCCTGGTCTAGAATGTCTAGATACTGTGTGGATGCCATGTTCCCCTCGATCACAACCAACGGACCATATCAACCAGGAGAAACAAGGCCACACCATCACACCACCACCGCCAAACTTCACTATTGGGATCGCACACTTGGGTGTCCACTTTCAATTGGGCAGTCAGTGTATATACCTATCCCGAAGAAGGCGCGAGGCACCAGGCCGAAATATCGAGAAAATCATCCCGGAGTGGGGAAATCCCTAAAAAAAAAAAAACAAGGATCTTTTAATGTTTTTATAGAACCATGGTATTTGAAAATATTTCAATACCTTGAATAGCATATCAAAATTGTATAAATACTTATAGATCTCATGATTGTTTCATCATTTGGCACTTAATATCACCATAGATATATTTATCAACTAGCATCTATCATTTTATGAAATGCCATGGAATCTAATACACACGTTACTAAATACTTTGTTTCCTGGAAGATATCCAAATATTAAGTTTTAAATATTTTAAAGTATTTTAATTTTAATTTAAAATCTTATAATTTTGAAATTTAAAACAAAATGAAAATTTTAGACTTTATTTGTTATTTTTCATCAGAAAACACATTGACGAAAACTGACCTTCAAATTCCTTAGCCATTCAATAAAGATTGTCAACATTGATAAGTCAACTGTGATAATCTATTTTTTTATATTATTGGAATAACCTACAAAAGATGCGCTTCATTACTATCTATATATTCAAAACCAAACATCAATTACTATGTGGTTTATATTCAAATAGACCGTGACGTTCGGATACACCCTATTATCGCCCTATTTTCCAAACAGTAGTTACAGTATTGGCTAAAACAAACAGTAGTGAAATATTTCAAATCCTAATATGATAACAGCATTAATACGGTTTATTTGAATATAAACTGCATAGTAATTGGTATTCAATTTTGATTATTGGCAACACCCAAAAATTCTGATGGGTAATTAAATTGCTCGTACAGGGTGCACGGGACGGCCACAAACCCTAAAAATAAACGAGAATCATGGCTGTTTGTTGGAATAGGCGCTTACCTGCTATACAGCTGTGACGTGTAGGCATTTTCTTCATGAAAACTCTTCAGGTAGTGTAATCTCAAGGTAAACAATTTGGAGGAATGATATGAATGGTTGGTTGCGGTAACAGCGAACATTTAGAACATATTCTATGCACCTTGGATGGATAATACTAAGTTAGGACATTCCTGTACTAGTAACTCATTATATATAATTATATTTATTGCAACCACTCCTGATTTCTACCTTCACTATTAATGTTTCACCCAATATTATAATGACATCAGCATACTTTACCTAGATCTTTTCAAATATTACAAACTGTGTCCCTTTATTACATATATATTTCGTAGTAAGATAACATAGCACGCAAAATTATTCTCGTAATTCCATTGGAAAATTTATGGCCTCTAAAATTTATTCCTTATACTAATTATAATTTTATTCTGTTAATTCTGAATTAGTTAAGATTATATAAGAAATATAAGGTTAGTTACAGCTTATGTAATAATATTTTATGAATAAAGGACAAACAAAAGCTTTCATCAGTTTAAGCTCTGGTTTAAAAGTTTTTTTAACTGTAGATTTATGGGAACTGCGGTTCAGTACTGCTTTAAATTTGAAAAGAAACTTACAGTGTATGTCTGAGTATTGAAAAGAGAAAATATAAAATTTCAAATTTCAAATTTTTGAGCCTTCTGTTTGTTATTCATTTATTTAAATATCAATAAAACTTTGATATTTTTCTTCCTAAATATACAACTAGCTTGCAAAATGGTTCATCCAATATCTGTGAATCAAATTGCCCTGTAACATTAAAATTCCTAATGAGGATGATGGATACTTTACACGTTTTAAGCAGAATATAAGGATTTGTTTTAAATAAATATTTTTTTTTTTTTGTGAACAAATACATTCCAATTCCTTTGCCATCAGATAAAGAATTCCAAGAAGATGACACCATCTGTTCATACGTTTTTACCCTGTAACATGTCCTTCAGTACCTTCCATGATGTTACATGACATCAGCAAAATTTAATTATATCGTCTCTTACAAATAGGTCTAAAATTCATTTAATAACAGAACATTCAAAACTATTCTCAATATTAAATTTGAAAATTTTTGCCCTTTAAAATTTATTTCGGATAGGAGAAAGTCGGGTAAGATGACGAAGAGTGTAAGATGACATACTCGGTATTTCTCTGACGCATTCATAGATAGGAGCACCTGTCCAAGCAATTTCTGAGACTCAGGTGATTAGTAACGAAGTTCACTGCAAAGGATGTCGGGCAAGATTGTTTTGCGAGCAGTAGCAACTAAGATGTGTTTGTTTCTCGTGCGTTTGTAATTTTTCGACTTCACAGCGTAAGGAATTACTCGAGTACGTTAAGTTGTTTTTGCTCTTTCATAAAATATTCTCAAAATACAACTCATAATGTAAAGAACCATGTGTGGTGTAGGTTGTTTACGATAAGCTACGGTAATGATAAATAAATTCTAAACCAAATTAGCGGAATGGGGTAAGATGACGAATGGCAGGGCGGATAAGATGACGAGAAGTTTCCTTAGTATGTCATCTTACCCAACATGTTTTTGAGTACCTTTTATGAATAGCTTTTGTCCTATTTTAAAAATTGGTTTTGAAACTGAATTTTAGTTGCAGTTATTTTTTTCTTTTATTTTAAATGCTCATGTACGACTGTTTATCTATGAATGTTTTAGGTTTTATAAACAACATGCCACGAAATTTTAGAAGGAAAAGTGACAGGGGAAAGTGGGATAAGGAGACAATGAATGCAGCTATTGCTGAAGTAAAAGATAAAACCTCAAGCGTAAATGCTGCAGCAAAGAAACATAACGTGCCAGAGCCAACACTAATGTTCTTCTAAATTTTTGCTGTACCTAATTCTTCTTCTTTTTATCTGTTCGTCATCTTACCCCTTAGGTGGGGTAAGATGACGAAAATGACTTTTTTTTGATGAAATATTTTTCATAATTCGAGAGGGTAAAACAGCGCTTCATATTTTTTTATTGAACATAAAGGTTCAAAGAAGTGTCCTTTCAAATTTCAGGTTTTAAACCACTTACTGAACCGAGGCAAAAAATCTGAAGCTTAAGTTCCTCATCTTACCCTACCTTAGCCTACTTATTCTGATTCGGTCAGATTATACATAAATAGTTAGTTACAAATAATATTTTTGAATAAAGGACATGACAAAAGCTTTTGAATGAATGTTTTATTTTCCATCAACATTTATTTTAATCCTACGATCCAACTGATCCTTCAAATTATAATTATTTCTTTAAATGCAGTAATATGTACTGTAACAAAAGAGTAAGCTACAAATGAATGAAACGAATCTTCAATAATTGACATATACAAATATTCCATTAACTAATAATCCATTATAAACAAGTTGATTGGAATGATTTCTTTTTCCTTTGATTCATTGACCCGGAGGTGCTTCTGAAATAAATAGAAAAATATGAGAAACAAATAAACAAAAAAGCCTAAATTAACAAAGATAAAAACTAGCTTCTCTAAATATTTCAACTTTAATGTTTTTAAGTTAAATTAAATCAAAAATCTATGTGAGCGTGGAGAGACTCGCTTCGTAATAAAAATAAATTAAAAAAAAAGGTATTTTTAAAAATTTTTTTTCTAAAGACTGTTTCGATTTTCATTTAGTCAGAAGTTGACAAATATTTACAATAAATCGTTTATTTTTAAAAGATAAATCTTCGTTTTATTTGCGTCTGTCCCTATTCCAAAAACGATGAAAAACCATTTTAAAGTGCATTTTTATTCAACTGATGTGCTTGTAGATGCGACGCTGTAGGATTATTAAAAATTACAATTTTTTTTTCGGGTTTCGGAAGTACAGACGCTTCTGTTATGGCCTTTCTTTTAGAATTTTCCAATTTTTTAAATAAAAATAATACTTCTAAAATTTCCAATTTTATGTGTTGAAAATATTTCCGCACTTCTACTTGGATATCAACGTGGGAGTGCAAAATTTCATATTTCTAGCTACTGTAGATTTTGAATAAAACGGTTCACATAATGTCATCGAGTGCGCGTGGAGAGACTCTCTTCGCTCTTCTGATTATTATAAAAAAATAATATATTGTATTATTACAAAATAACTTTTTATTATTTCAAAATAAATGTTAACGAAGAGAGAGAGCAGAATGAAATTTCCTTTCAGTAAACAATTGCTGAGAAGGAAAGAATCATTACAGTATAGAAATGAGTTGTCGTAAATATTACTAGTTTTAATGACGTAAAATAGCTCTTTGTAATAATCACAGTCACTCATTAGTGTATTTTTCTGTTCACCTGAGGAATTTGAGGCAGCTGGGGATCCAGGCATGGCTGGTGAAGGTAGTGATGGTAGTTTTGGTGGTGCCTGAGCATAAATCATTCCCAGACAGATTAGCAGAAAGAAAATTACCAGATAACTCTGCATCTTCAACAATTACCTAAAAGATATAAATTAAAATTAAAAATTATCGAGTAACTGGATTGCCAAAATTTTAAGATTTGTAAAAATTAAAACAAAATTAATAATAAAACTTTTTTCTATATATGATATAGTAATTTTTCTATAAATAAGTGATTGTGTAAATGATCGTGGGCCAATCAGCCTATTACTTAAGGAACTTTGTTTTCTGGAGCTGCCACCTGCAAAATCCGGCGAACGTGGATTAATTCAACCCAATGTATAACCCTCCAGACAGTTGTAGGAATCACCAAATCTTCATAGCGTTAATACAAAATTTTTCCTACTCATGTTTCATCGTAGGACTCGGATATGCTTACTTGTACAGTATATAACTGTAAAATATGAGTATATTATGAGTATGATATGAACAAAATAAAATTGATATTATCTGTTTCTTTCCAAAATTAAAGTCCTTAAGAAACTAAAATCTTTGGGCCTAATATCAAACAGAAGAAATGTATTGAGACTTAATGTATTTGTTTTTGGTTCTAACCATTTTATATTTAATGATTGGCATATTTTGTGATTTACTTTGATGATTATCAGTTGTTTATTAATTAATTTCGATTATATCCATGAAAGAATAGAAAAAATTCAGGTTGAAAAAATTTAAAACTACATTAACATTAATTGTAACATTAAACTAAAGAATTTACAGAAATTGCCAAACATCTTTCTATCTTTGTGATTTCACGGATATAATATCAATATGTTTTTGAATTACCAAATTGAATTCTTTAAGATTATCATAAAAGAATATTAAAAATATTGAACTGTCACAACATCATATTTCGAAAAAACTAATCATTATACTTAGAAAAAAGGTGTTATTTACCGAAGTTGACTGTTTTCAGTGTAGAATTGGAATCAGGTATAGTTTGAAAATTCTATCGCTCTTATATGTATTGAAATTTGAGCAAAAACACCTGAATATTTTGATTATTGATTTGACTTTAACACGAAACATTAAATTATAACAGGAAGTATTGTTGTTTTCTTTTATATTAAAGGAAATGAAAATCACAAAAACATGAAATATTGAACTATTAAGACTGTGCTCCTAAAATTGAAATTGCCCTGTTTTTTTTTTTTTTTTTGTTTTTTTTTTTTTTATATATTTAGGTCTAGAAATAATAATATTTTACCTAGAAATTCAAAAAATATGCTATTTTTTAAAAACTTAAAAAAACATTCTATTAAAACATGTATTTTAAAGAAGAAACTGAATAAACATACATTATACATAAACAATATACATATTAAAACTAAGTTGTTTTTAATATCATGTTCGTAAAAATTAATAAAATGCAGCAAAAAAAGTAAAAATTTATCCCGATTTTAAAATATCCGAATCTTCTTTCCATTAGATCGGATAATCGACAATTCTGTAATTGAACATTTAATGTTTTTTTTTTTTTTCATTATTTATTGTTGTTATTTATTCTTTTGATTGGTGCTACATAATTAGAATTAAAGAATTAAAAATTCTAATTCACAATGTAAAACAGTTTTTCTTGAGATTTATTTTTTTTGTTCTAAATTTTCTTTACTTTACTTAAGATTTGCTTTATAAATAACTTTACTTCTATTCTCCTCATCTTTACTTAAGATCGGCATAAGCTAAAAATGCAACACACCAGTAATTTTTTTTTTTTTTTGACGTTTCTTTAAATGATTTTATTTTTAAAGTTTAAAACATCACGTATAAATCATTCAACAGAACAAAATATTAATAATCAAAGCTATTACGGCCTAGTGACCTTTTTGTATAATTTTTATTTTCTTTGCTATAAAAGCTATGTTTGTTAAATAATCGTTGAAATTGATCTTCAATCTTGGCATGAATATATAAGAGGTAATACTTGCTATTTTTTTAAATTTAAAAATTATACTTTTGCCCAAATTGTAGTTTTTGAGATAATAATGCGCCAAAACTCTTGAAAGACGTTGTTACGGAGAGAATAATGTCTAACACAGATAATTTTCTGAGCAATTTGATGCGATCAAAACATTGAGATTTTACTAATATTACGTAAAAATAATGCGCAGTTAATTAATATTATCATTTGAAAATATATAAAGTTCAGTATGTTTTCAGAATATCAATCAATAATTCACAAAGTTCAGTTATCATAGAATGAAATATGGAACTTGTTTCTTTCAAATAATAACTGAAGTTTTTTAAAGAAATTTTTACGTGATTTTTAAAAATTCGGGAATTTAATTTAAAAGCAAAGAGAATGGAATTTTTGGTTTGCTTCGTTGTTAATAAATTCATTTCGGAATTGAAAAATTAATTTATTACGCTCTTCTCTTAACAGTAAACACTTTACAAACACTAATGAAACGAATATTTCGAAAATTTCAATGTTTTAATTGCTCAATAATCTCACTTTTCTTTGAATAAAACCTTGACTGTTTCAGTGGATTTTCTACGTAATAACAGGATTTTTATATGCTACAATTCTGTAAGCTTTTGAACTTAAGGAATTTTTGAATATGTAAATTCACAGAATATTTTTACATAATTTTGGAATCCATAAAATACTCGTAACTGATGAGCAAATTATTCATTTCTAATTTAAAATTAATATCTTCTTAATTCTGAATGATAAGTCTACATCTTTTAAGCAGAGGTTAGCAATAGTTGCTTTGCTGCATTGTAGGTTGACATGTACAAAAATTCATACTAGAGAGAAAAAAAAAATTCGTATTAAATATGGTATGAGAAGAAAGGTCCAAGATTTGTATCTTGAAGATCACTTCCTGTGCTCCTACGTCTGTAGTCATCAGCTTTTTTTTCACCATGAGATTAAAGGTTATCGTACTTAAATTAAGGTGAGATCTAAATTCTAATTTAGCAACTCTTTTGACTGATTTTTTCATCTGTCGTTAGTTTTAATTTTGTAAGTAATGATTCTCATTCCCGCGATTTAGTTTCCTTCTGAAATCCTAAATACTTGAAGTTTGGGAGATCAGAAAAAAAAAGATGAAAATATGGTGGATGTGATGTTTTCAAGAGGAAGAAGACATTTATTTTTCAAAAGGAAGAAGACATTTATTTTTGTAGAAGGAAATTTTTAAGAAATTCGGTGTTATTAAATAAAGATTGTGAAGAAAATAAACGATAAAGTTGTTCCAACCACAGAAAATTGAATTTGTAATAATGAATAATAGAAATTCTGGAAAATTCGGAGATTAAGCAAAGTAGAAATAATGAAAAGTTCTTCTTGGGTTTCCTGTCAGATTAGAATTTTGGAAACTTTTGGATGCATCTTATATCGTCCATCTTCTGGTATGAAATGATATGAAATGAAACAAATGGTAATTTAAATAGTAAAGAGCCGCTCTCTGTGCGGTGCCATCTTTGAGCTTTTAATTTTTATTGCAAAAGCGACCTCTCTGAGATGAGTGAGGTCTGGGAATGAAGTGCTGCGGTAGCTGAAGGCCATTTGTTGACCATATCAATTTTATCTTTCACTTCGTGGATGAGACGGTCCCAGAAGCCCGAAAATTTAACAATGATAGAGGTGCTTGGCTTTTATTTTATTTTATTTTTTTTTGCTTTTAAATTAAATTCCCAAATTTTTAAAAATCAGGTAAAAATTTATTTAAACAACAAAAAACAAGTTCCATATTTCATTCTATGATAACTGCACTTAGTGCATTATTGAATGATATTCTGAA
Organism: Thereuonema tuberculata; assembly: GCA_023159025.1. Taxonomy (NCBI): domain Eukaryota; kingdom Metazoa; phylum Arthropoda; class Chilopoda; order Scutigeromorpha; family Scutigeridae; genus Thereuonema; species Thereuonema tuberculata. The sequence goes on along the minus strand of JAFIDM010107597.1, from coordinate 19,097 downwards.
AAAATACTGAACATTATATTTTTCAAATGACAATCTTAATTTACCTAATATTAATAAAATCTCAATATTTTGATAGCCTCAAATTGCTCAGAAAATTATCTGTGTTAGACATTATTCTATCCATTGCAACGCCTTTCAAGGCTTTAAGTTAAGGCTGTAGATTAATATCCAGCAAATAACCCTGCAACTTCAACTTTAGAAGCACAAATAGTCGTAATTGTTCAGTATTTCTTTGTGTTGTGATTTTCATTTCCTATCATTTAAAAGAAAACAACAATACTTCCTGTTATAATTTAATATTTCGTGTTAAAGTCAAATAACTAATCAAAATGTTCAAGGTGTTTTTACTCAAACTGTAGTATAAATAGGAAGACAGAATTTTCCAAACACAGCTGATAATAACCTTACACTGAAAACAGACCTATCAGGTAAAGAATAACTTTTTTTCTTAAAAATAATAATTTTTTTTCTAAGTATGATGATGTTCACTATTTTTCATATTCTTTATGATAATTTTAAAAAATTCAGACTGATTAAGAATTAAAGATATTATATCCGTGAAATCACAAAGATAGAACAGTTGTTTGTCAATTTCTGTAAATTCTTTGATTTAATGTTGGAATTCTTATTTCAGATACTCGGTTCAAACTTAAAAATATTTGTAAACATACAAATTCTAAAAAATCTGCAAAAACAAAAGTAGGGGAAACCGGGGCTAGTTAGCATAGATTTTGGTTTTTTGATTTTTCTATTTTTTTGTGCAATACTTAGAGGGATTCTGGTGAATGCGGCGGATAGCTTATCTTTTTGACTACAAAATTATGTAGGACCCATTACATAAAATCCGTGTTTAGGTAACCTCAAAAACACTTTTCCTAAAAGCTTGCAACTATGCCAACTAATCCTGGGTGCGGGGCTAGTTGGCATACCCCTAGGGGCGAGTTGGCATAAAGTGATATGGATAGGGGTACTTGAGCAGAACACAGCAGTTTTTGAGAAAAACATTTAATCTCAAAAATTTTATTTTAATAATACCTGAACAAAAAAAAACTGTATGAGAAATTAAATTAAATGTATGAACAAACAATGAATTCTTATTACCTATTTTTATTGCTTGATATCAAACACAAATGTAGGAGTTATTTGATCAGATGGGTTCAATTTTCGCAGAACTTTAGTTTGGTTGTACCAAATTTAGTCTTCCTCGTCTGGCCATCTCCAGTTTTTCCCTTTTTTTACCATTTGTCATAGCTATGCCAACTGACTTTTACCTAACTATGCCAACTAGCCCCACTGGGATTTCCAAAACAAAATGGATACCACACAATCCCAAACATCAGAAACAAAAGATTATGATACTTGCGTGCAATCACAGTTATCCACTCTTTCGAAAACCGCCATCAGCAGTACCTTAATTCGATCTACATGTTCACCAGAACAAAAAAAATTACGATGAAAAAATTTACTCACCAGTCCGAAAAACGATGAAACCGGGGTCCTTCCTTCGTGACGCTTCCAAACAAACTAAAGTCACAGTGGATGGTGCACCTTTACATACATTTCCCACTACCAAGATGTCAGCGCTCTAGCTACACGATGGCAGGAAATAGAAGCTGTGTGCCAACTAGCCCCTTATGCCAACTGACCCCAATCTCCCCTATTTCTAAATTACAACGTGAATTTTTTTAAACTCCTCTCTGGATATCATGGAAATTAAATAATAAACATCAGATAACCAACAATGTTGACAAGGGAAGCACCAAAAAAAATGTGATTTTAAGTCGCAATTAAATTCTTACGTCTGTTATTAAGATTAGGTTTTATCTTTGATTTTGATTGGAAAGACGGAGCTACTTTTGAATATGTTTTATCCTCATTATAACTCAGCATAATCCGAAGCTCAAAAACGTAGAAATAAAATCTTGAAACAAAATGAATGACAAGGTTGGATTCAATGTAAATATGAAATGTCGAATTATAGATTTATATTGTCCATGATTTTTTTTATTACATATATTGCCTTTAAACGATAATTAAAGCATTGTTGAGTTTACTTTGAAAAAGGGCAATTTTCTGGATTTAGAAAAGGTTTTATAGAAAAGGGACTAGTTGACCCGTGCGAATAATTCGCAACAAAAATTCACTTTTGGAAAATATTTTATTTTATCGTGCTTTTTAGTTAAACACATTGTCAATAGATGGCGCCTTCTCTATTTTTATAAAAAGGTTTTTAAGATACAGTTTTTTTAACGAAAACATTAATTTTCAACACCTTGTTTATTTTTCGTCATTAGCGGTGAACATAATCTTCAAAATGATGTCTCAATCATTGATTTTGATGAAGTATTAAGGGAGATATGTCGTACCGACACAAAAACACCTTTGAGAAATAATATATAAGGATTTTTTTTATTTAATAAAGCAAAAAGTGACATGCATACATACTTAGATAGTTACATCTAAGTGCATCTATCCGAAGCCTGTAATGAGTTATGAGATCAAAGTTCAGATTGGGAAGATTTAGTATTCATTAGTTAGAATTGTCTGGAAGACAGTTGATCGGTTTTGGAAGGTGGCATCTCCAGGAAGCGTAAAGTTCCTTAAGTAATGGATTGATTGTCCAACGATACCCAAACTAATTTATAAATCGAAGAAGTTTTGTTAATAATTTTTACATTAATTTTGAGAAATTTCATAAATTTCGACAATCTACTTACTTAATTTTAATTTATATCTTTTAGATAATTGTTGATGATGCAGAGTTATCTGGTATTTTTCTTTCTGCTAATCTGTCTGGGAATGATTTATGCTCCGCCACCACCACAACTACCATCACTACCAGCCATGCCTGGATCCCCAGCTCCACCACCAGCGATGCCTGGATCCCCAGCTCCACCACCTGAGATGGGGGCATCGAATTCCTCAGGTGAAAAGAAAAATGCACTAATGAGTACAAAAAGCTATTTTACTTCATTAAAACAAATAATACTTAAGAACTACTCTGCTTCTTCAGGCCTGTTTTACATTTGAAAATATCCAAAACGGTTATAACACTTCTCATTACAATTACATGTAAACAGAGGCCTGAAGAAGCAGAGAAATTCCACTCTGCGGAATATCGTAATTGTAGTGAAGATGAACATGGAAGGAATAGACATTGACTGATGGAATATATATTAATATTTGATATATTAAGTAATGTTAAGAAAATTCATATCTGTAGTAGAGTGATTCTCTCCTTCTCAGCATTTGTGTCATGAATATTCATTCTCTTCATTGTCATTTATTTTATAATAGTAAACAGTTATTTTTACAATAACATAATATTTTAATTTATAATAATAATAATAATAGTAATAATAATAATGAACGAATCTTTTTTCTTTATCTGTCAATCCCAATCTTGTTGAAAAGTCTTCCGGTAGATTTGGTTACTTACTTCTTGATAGCCAAAATTGAATAGAAGTTGGTATTTGGCATTTGCTGATAAAATAATGTGAAATAAGAAAGTTTCAATTTTTGATCTTCAATGTTTGGACAGAAAGTGCATTTCAAAACTTATCGATAATTTGAAATTTTTCCATTTTTAACCTCGCCTTATTCTTTTTATAGAGGGTTGGCACCATAATTAATAGAATTACGGTTCGAGGGAAGATCTAATCATGAAATAAAAGTTTGTCATGATGAAGAGATTATCTATGAAGGTTGATGATTTCAGCATTTATTTATATTCATGACATGTAAAACACGGATTTTTTTTTTGGTTTGGAAATGATATCCCTAATTATTGTAAATTCTCTGGAAATTTGATTTGGAGAAGAAAATAATAAGGATTTGAAAAATGTTATTAGAATGAAACGATTGTGTTGTTGAAATAAAAATACATAAAGCTATAAGTTTTAATTGTTAATTTGGTTATTTAAAATACGTAACTTAAAAAAAATATTTAGGGTTGAAATATATGAGGGAAAGTTTTATCATTATTAACTTAGGTTCTTTTGCTAATTTCTTTCATATATTCTTCTATTTATTTCAGAAACACCAGCACCTATGAGACGGTGAACTTCCTACCAAAGGGAAAAATGGAAGAATAAAACTTTCCAATAACAAATTCTACTTTTTTTTTGTAGTCACCACAGGATTGTTAGTTAATTGATTATTTAACTAATTATTTAAGATTCATTAAAAGAGGTTTAACGTGCCCTGAATAATTCAAATAGAAATAGAAATCGATCGCAAGAAGGCACCAAAGCTAACGTTAGGATTCGCACTTTGAGTTGTCATCGGGAAGAGACTGAGTCCTACCATTCATCCTCATTAGGACTCAGTCTCTTCCCGATGACAACTCAAAGTGCGAATCCTAACGTTAGCTTTGGTGCCTTCTTGCGATCGATTTCTATTTCTATTTAAGATTCATGTTACTAAAATCTTTCTGAATATTGTTAGATTACATATTATTGTAATTAAATAAATTAATCCAAGAAAAATCTGTTGTATCATTAAAATAAAACTTTGGTGGTAAATAAAAAGTTGATTCAAAAGCTTCTTTCCTTGTCCTTTATTTATAAAATTTTAGCACATAAGCTGCAAGTAACTATTTGTTAACTAACCTGACCTAATTCAGAATTAACAGAAGCCAACTCAGTTTAGTATCAACATTAAATGTTAGGGGACAAAAAAATTTCAAATGGAATAATAAGAATAGATTTGAATCCTGTGTTAAAAAATGACTTAATATCTTATATACTGTATAAGAGAGAGTGACGGAGTTGTTTAATAAGTCTATGAGAAGATCTAAGATCTAATTCTCGTTTATTGTTAGGGTTCGTGACAGTTCCGTGCACCGTTTAAGCTGTATTAGTAAACTTGTACGGTATTAAGTGATAATAATTCAATAACGAACTGACTTTTTTGGAAAATCAATTGTAATCAGTGTGACATCATTTATTGTTAGAATAAACAAAAGACGACTGCACATCAAATGCATAATCATGGCTGGAGTGATTGTTGCTGTTCTGAAAGAAAAACAATCACAAGAATGACTACGGAAAGTAAGAACTAAAAAGTTGTGAATTCGTGGCAGTTGCTGGGCGACGATGTAAAAAAAGTAAAATGTTTGATTCTGAACAAATGTTCGACAAGTAGGTTTTGGACAAACGGCTTTATTCGTGGTACATGTATTCAATTTGTGAATATAATTAATTTGGAAAGTGAACGTATCGAATAATCAATAATGAAGATTCGTTTTAACAAGATGTTATGGGGAACTTTCAGAAGGATGTTTGAATACGAAGTATGTTCCAGATTACTTCCTTAGAATAACCGCAAGCCTCATAGATCTTCAATGAAAGTGTCGGGAAAGCGGATAGGATTATCGTTTTCCAAGAGATTAAGGACAACAGAGGATGTATTCCACAAGAGCGAGGCTTCAGACCATGGACTGCAAAACGATCTCTTCGAAAGGTTACGTTTGCAACAGTGGATATAAACACAAAGGTCAGGCTATCGTGCATTAGAAGAGTTGAAGTAAGTGTTTTTGTTTTATAATACAAAGGACACATATTTACAGAATAATTCAAAAACACAGCGTAAGAATAATCAATTGACAAGTAGATAAGGGACTCGCGTATTTAATCCTAAAGTGACTGTTGTTTTATTTTATATCGGAATCAACTAGTGCGCCAATTTATTCTGATAGTAAAAGAACTATTGTGATTAAAGTATGCATGAACTTGATAAGTAGTAAAGTCTATCAAACTAGGAAATTTAGGAATACCTGAAAGAACTTTCATAAATAACTTTATAAGTGAAAAATATTTGCAGTTGTATTTGTGAAAGAGGAATGAGTTGCTTTAATTCACTTTGATTAAATTTTTCTTGTTAAACTTAAAGAATAAGTCTTGAACAATCTTTTTGCTAGTCGTAAACATACTCTTATTCCGTGATTTATAACCATGCTCTGCTACAAATACATATAAATAAATTTTAATATACTACATTTTCAAAAGGTTATGTGCTCTTCCAGACGCTTCCACTGCGCAAGCAAAAACTGTCTCAGAAAGCAAGAACTGCAGCAGCAGCAGATAATTGAAGACTTGAGCTACGTAGTGTAGTAGAACTGTATTTTTTGAATTAGTAATTAAGAGTATATTGATTTACGACACCATGGCTAGTCATATGTTAACTTTTAACGGAGAGAATTATACACGATGGAAGATCACCATTAGAACCGCGTTACAGCGAGGAGGAGTCTGGTTATCGGCCAACAGTCCTATAAGTGAGGTTAATGACATAGCCGATGCTGAGAAAAGAAGAAAGATGTTAATGAAGGTAGAGAAAGCTATAGGCATAATCACAAGCTCAGTAGACGAAAAATACAGAGTTCTGATAAAGGAATCAGATGAACCGCAACTTCTGCTAAAGGAATTGGAAGATCAGTTCAATGTGACAGATCATTTGAAAATTACCGATTTAAAACGGGAACTTTTCTGTGTTAGTAAGATGACTGACATTGATGACATTCCGGATAAAATAATGAAGTTGAAGTTAATTGTTGCATAAATTGAGAGAAAAGGCGGAGTCATTGATGATAAGGAATTAAGCTGGATACTTTTGTCGGGATTACCGAAAAGCTATAGGACGTGCGCTCAGAATTTGCTAGCCTTACAAAATATAGCCTTACAATAGGAATTACCACAGCATTATTTACTCAATATTCTTAAATCGGTTTAATTTTGACTCCACCAAATTGCGTTACAAATTATCCTTCTATCCTTTGCATCACCTTTCAACAGGAATTTTGCTCACCTTCCTGCACTGTTATCTCAGTAAGTACAATCTTTTAAAAAAATTGTTTCAAACTGAAAAAGAGGTTGTCCCAAAATCGACGATTTTGGACCCACTCGGATTTCGCTGAAAATTGTGTATGCAGACTCCGAAGGGGGGTGTATGGTCTACAGTAGCAATTAAAAGTGTGCCCGACTTCCAGTTAGACCGGAAATGAGTGAAGTTTGCTGTTCATTTCTATGTTGAAATATCAAAATGAAACCTATGCCAATCGATAGAGTTCGTTATGGTGAGTAACATGATATGTCATATGTCTAGCTGGCACTTCCGGTTTGACCATTATAATTGGTAAAACTAAGTTTGCTGAAAGAAAAATGCAGAAACCAAAGAGTATTGGTGTATCGTGATTTTATTAGTGATTTTATTATGATTTTCGAATACATCTTGATTGAAGTATTGTATATACAATGCAGTTTAAGCATCTTCTTGTTCTTGTGCGGCAGCAGCTACATTAACGTCCTGTGAATCATCGTCGTTTCCTACCGGAATTGCAGGAAGATGTCATATCATCAAAGATTTCGCCCGGCTTTTCACCTTCTACGGCTACTTCTAACAACTCTTCAACCAATTCAGCTATATCTTGTCCTGACATAGCAGTGGTTTCTTGCTCGATAACACAATTTGATGAAAGACGATCGAACCATTCATGATGAAAAAGATCGTTTCCTTTAGTTATGGATAGAGTTCGTTATGGTGAGTAAAATGATATGTCATATGTCTACCTGGCACTTCCGGTAAAAGGGATATTTACGTATATTCTCATGAGTTTCATGACTTTTCTCGAAAATTCTAGTCTATTCAAGAAAGTTCTAAAAAAATCTCGTCAGATTCAGAGGCATTTAGGCTCTCTGTCTTGATTATTCTAGACAATTCTAGAAGTTTCCAGAAAATGTTAGTGAAAATTCTAGAATTTTCAAGAGCATTCTCGAATTTTCGACTTTGACGTAGAATGAGGCCGGAAACTGTCATGAACGTTCTGGAACTCTCGACACACTTTTCCGTAGATTTTTAGAAATACCTTATGAGGTATATAAACCCTGTGGCTTTGCACGAACACAGTCAGTTAAGATTTCAACCTTGAGCAGGTCAGTACCACTTTTAACTTGCGCTAAAATGATGGAGGTAGCTGGCACAAATCTCTCATCTTAATATAAACATCGGCATTCAAGGATGATATTCATTGTTTTTTTTCTATTATTTAAACCAGTGATTTAGATTAAAAAATCTTCCAAAATGGCGGAGCTTCAAAAATGGCACAGCAATATTACTGTGAATGTTCCACGGAAACGTGTGACTTTAAGCCACCAACCATGCATTTTCAAGTGCAAACGAGAGTCATCGCATATGTTCGTTCCAATAAAAGCCCGGAAAAAAGCTCTCAAGACTTTGAAAATCTATATTCCAGCTAAAGCATGATGCTGCAACCGTCATATCAATCGAGGAAACGATCTTTTTCATCGTGAATGGTTCGATTGTCTTTCATCAAATTGTGTTATCGAGCAAGAAACCACTGCTATGTCAGGACAAGATATAGCTGAATTGGTTGAAGAGTTGTTAGAAGTAGCCGTAGAAGGTGAAAAGCCGGGCGAAATCTTTGATGATATGACATCTTCCTGCAATTCCGGTAGGAAACGACGATGATTCACAGGACGTTAATGTAGCTGCTGCCGCACAAGAACAAGAAGATGCCTAAACTGCATTGTATATACAATACTTCAATCAAGATGTATTCGAAAATCATAATAAAATCACTAATAAAATCACGATACACCAATACTCTTTGGTTTCTGCATTTTTCTTTCAGCAAACTTAGTTTTACCAATTATAATGGTCAAACCGGAAGTGCCAGCTAGACATATGACATATCATGTTACTCACCACAACGAACTCTATCGAATGGCATAGGTTTCATTTTGATATTTCAACATAGAAATGAACAGCAAACTTCACCCATTTCCGGTCTAACCGGTAGTCGGGCACACTTCTAATTGCTACTGTAGACCATACACCCCCTACGGATTCTGCATACCAATTTTCAGCGAAATCCGAGTGGGGTATAGGTTTCATTTTGATATTACAACATTGAAATGAACAGCAAACTTCGCCCATTTCCGGTCTAACCGGAAGTCGGGCACACTTGTAATTGCTACTGTAGACCATACATCCCTTACGGAGTCTAATTTTCAGCGAAATCCGAGTGGGGCCAAAATCGTCGATTTTGGGACAACCTCTTAGCATCTAACTCTTAAATATGCACATACCAAGTTTGAAGAAGATCCATTTAACGGCTATTAAAGAAACTTTTCAGATGAACTTTACATCTGTCTTAAAGAAAGTAAAGTAAAAAAGAGGCTACCTAGTATCTTTGATTAGTAATATTTTGTTCTTTTTGATGATTTTTACGTGATGCTGTAACTTTCAGAATAAAGTCAGTTACAGAACATTCAAAAATACCAAAAAAAAGAAATTAACTTCTTTGTCTTGTCTCGAACTTAAGTCAAAACTTGAATAAATAGAAAACAACGAAAATGTTGTGATAACAAAAGGCTATCAGAAACCTTTGGTATTTCAATTCTGATTTTTCTTCAAAGCTTCAAAACACGTCAAGATATAAAGCTTAGGTATCATCTTAGATGGCAGAAATTCAACGGTAATTCATGCAAATTACAAGGGAGCGAGAACCGGGAGAACCATACTCGAGAGCGAGAACCGGGATTACGGCCCCAACGCACCTTTCTGAGTCTGTCATCGGGGAAGTTTGGCTGGTTGATGAGTCCTAAAGAGGATGAAACGGTCCGTCCCAGTTTCTTCCCGATGACAAACTCAGGGTGCGAATCCTTTCCTCTCTTGTTACTTCCATTGTGCCTTCATTTTTGCTCAGCAGGCACGTAAAATCTTTTTCTTCTTGGATTTGTTAATACCTTCTTCAAATCTATTAAAGTCCTTTTCGCTTCATCGCATTCGTTTTTAGCACCGTGGAAAATGAATTCAGTTTATTCTTAAGGACTCCTTGCTTAAAAAATATCCCTTTCGAAAAATATCATGAGATTTCAGTTGCTACGAGATATCATCAACACAAGGTTCTTTCTTCTTTCCTGTAAAGTATGGTGATTGATAAACTACTCTAGTGATTGTTAGATTCCAATTCATATAATACCAGGGCCGGCGTTAGGGGTGGCGAATTTTTTTTTTTTTTTTTTGGTTGTTCAAGTAAGATTTCCGTTTTGTTTTTGTTTTTTGTTTTTTTTGTTAAAATAGGATTGGCAAGGACCCCGCAAAAATTTATCTCGCCCGAGGCCCCGCACCCTCCTAGCGCCGGCTCTGATAATACCATATAATACAGCATATAATGGGCACAAAGGTATAAGAACTACCACAACTACTTTTTGGGAAGTGCTCTTAAATTTGCACCATTGCAATTGCTTAACTTTTGGAAAGTGGAGGATTTGTGAAATTAGTTTGGTTTATGATCAAAGAACTAGTCTTACTGATAGTCTGATTTTTAAATGATACCAAAGTATTTAGAAGAAACAAAAAAAGATTTAAAGGGCATGCAAAATTCTATTCGTAATATTTTATTTGAAAATTTTCAAGATAATAATTCTGATTTGTCTGAATGCTGATTTCTGAATGTGGGTATAAAATAAATAAGTTGGAATTTATGTAATAATATTTGTAATTTATTTTATAATTAAAGAAAAATGAAAAAAGTTCTCAATGAACATTTTATTTTCCACCAACGTTTTTACTTTAATTATAATATCAACTGATCTTTGTCATTGGATTATTTTATTGATTTGCAGTAGTGAAAAATGTTTCAAATAAATACTCTAACACAAGATTAAGGTTCAAAAAGATTTTAATGAAACAAATCTTAAAGAATAAGAGTTACATAATCAATTAAGTAATAATCCTAGATAGATTACAAAAAAACAATCGAATTCATTTTGGAAAGATTTTTTTTCTTCTTTGATTGTGAAGTTCATTGTCACACACCTACTTTACCTATCGAAATAAAGAGGAAAAAATAATGGATTAAAATTAACAAAAAAGTCAGAATAATAACAATAAAAACTTTATTCTTCCGTAAATGTAACTTATTTTCATAACTTATTTAAAAGTAAAATTAAAAATTAAATAATTTACACTAAATAAAACATTTAACGTGCTGTGCAAATTGATTAAAAAAGGGGGAACAAGAACAAAAACCAGCACATGAATAAATTAAAACTGCCTTTCTGTTTCAATTATAGGGAGGAGTTGGGAACAGCTGTTTCGTCCTGCTACGGACTCATCAGCCCAACCCCGCCTCCCCGATAATTAAATTACACATTTGCTGGTTTTTGTTCTTTTTCCCACTTTTTTAATCAATTTGCACACCACGTTAAATGTTTTATTTAGCTTAAATAGCTTTTTTGAACCTTTAGTTCTTGTATTTTAATGCCTTTTTAACTATTAGATGTAGGAGAAGGCTCTTTTGTTTGTGTTAAACAACACAACATTTATTTTGTTTCCTTTCTTTTCGGGGGTCACTGCCAGGTGTGGCTGTGACCGACCTTCATATAGTGATCTTGCCTTTCTGGTTCTTTTATCAGGGAGGCGGGGTTGGGCTGATGCGTCCCTAGAAGGACGAAACAGCTGTTCCAACTCCTCCCCATAATTGAAACAGAAAGGCAATTTTAATTTATTCATGTGCTGGTTTTTGTTAGTGTTGACCCTTTTTTTTATTTAATAATTTACAGTTTTACATTATATTTTTAAAAATTATAAATGGCTTTTCATTGATAATAACATTTATAAATCGTTATTTTTTCCGCTAACAAATCAGATTTCCACAAATCTTGCAAAATGTAACTTCGTTATTCTAAGAAAAAAAATCTGCATCTTATATCATAGTAATTCTTAGTGCTGAACGAGATTTTCAACATTTTTTATGTTTCCACAAATGACAATTTTAGAAGGAAATAGATAATAATGTTCTGAATCCCAACTTTACTTTGCATCTTATGCATCTTAAACTATTTTAATAGCAGATTAAAAATATCAAATTAAAAGAAAAATTTCATATCCTTTGGGTGTTTATTTGTATTTCACTTGAAAATGCAGCAAAAGTTGCTGTGAACATCTTATATCTAATATTCAATAATTTTTATTAA
>JAFIDM010107596.1:26298-47060 GCA_023159025.1 Thereuonema tuberculata | reverse complement strand
TGCCCCTGCATTCTGGCAATGGCTCTGCATCACAGTTTCCACCATCGGTTGTGTTCAATGGGGTGTCCCTGCATTCTGGCAATGGCTCTGCATCACAGTTTCCACCATCGGTTATGTTCAATGGGATGTCCCTGAATTCTGGCAATGGCTCTGCATCAAAGTTTCCACCATCGGTTATGTTCACTGGGGTGTCCCTGCATTCTGGCAATGGCTCTGCATCACAGTTCCACCATCGGCTGTGTTCAATGGGATGTCCCTGAATTCTGGCAATGGCTCTGCATCGCAGTTTCCACCATCGGTTGCGTTCAATGGGGTATCCCTGCATTCTGGCAATGGCTCTGCATCACAGTTTCCACCATCGCTTGTGTTCAATGGGATGTCTACATTCTGGCAACAGCTCTGCATCGCAGTTTCCATTGAAGAAGACTGTGTTGGAGATACACGAGGGGGATCTTGTTCCACTCCTCTTTACAAGCTTTCCAAATCCCTTCTACTGTTTTCGGTCGTCGTGTTCCCAGAGCTCGTTTAAGTAATCCGAATCCGCAGAAGTCCATTGGAGATGCATCGGGGATTTTACAGGAATCGTACTGTACGGGATTGCTCGTATTCCGTTGCTATTATGGCCATGTACAACTGGGTCTCTCTAGCTGTATGGCTCGACGCCTTGTCCTGACGAATCCACACTTTCCTTTTGTCGCTGCCGTACAATGCGGGAATATCGTCATGATACAAGGGTTCCAGAACATGTTCTCGGTAAAAGGCAGCATTAATCTTGACCTTTGCAGGTACCTTCCTCAGTGGCAACTTTCCTCTGTAGCTGTAACCCGCAACAATCATGAATCCTCTCAAAAAGTTTTCTTTTCATTTGCGGTACTATTCGGATTGTCCTTTGGCATCAAAAGAGCGATAAAATATTGCCCTTTGCATCTTGGTGTCACTAAGGTAGATTCTTGCCTCATCCAAAGTAGTGACGTACTTCCATTTTTCTCCCGATAAGAGATGATCATAAAGCTTTCGGCTGTTGGTCTTCCTTTCAGCAACATGTCGAGGAAGGTTGACAGTGGACTTGCAAACCTGAAAATTTCGGCGTTTGCACATGTCCACAATTTTTGAAGCGGTATATTTAGCATCGGAAAGGGCAACTATATACCCCTCCTACCAATTTGGGATTTTTGGCGGCATATTTAGAATGTTACACAATTCCAGCTACCAGATAATCAACTACAGGCTTATTAACTCTGATTCGAACGCAACAATTCTGCGTCATGTGCACGTGCGAGATAGCGCACATCCTTGAAATCGATCGAATAAACGTGAATCAACCCTCCATATTTATTCCCATACGTGCTAATGTACTTTTATTTCTTGCTTATTTATTAGTGTGCAGTGATGAATTATTTACGCCAATTATACAATTTATGATGATTGCAGTGCATTACCGAGATCGATAGGTTAAAAATAATGAAGTGCTTGGACTTTTGTCCATTTTGAATTTACGAATCCTCGGGAACCAAAAGGACATAACTGCGGGGTACATTAATTTTTTTTGATATATCCCTAACATCAATAAATTGAAAAGAGAGTAGTCAAAACTAAGAGCTACTCCGCATTTAAAATCAGCCCCAAAAGGTTTCAAGGTGTATATTGGTGCTGAAAATGGTCACTATTTAACGCTATCGCTTCTGTTCATGTTATCTATACATTATTGCCGATATATTTTATTGCTAAGGTCAGAATAGATCTTGGAAGTGGCTGCCATCAGCCTGGATGCATTTCTCCGCCCTCCGCATCATGTTCAGGAATACACTCCTTCAATTCTGTGACCATAATGCAGGCGATCTCTTGCCGTATGTTTGTTTTCAACTGATCCAAGGTATGAGGGTTGCTGTGATATACTTTCCATTTCATCTATCCCCAGAGATAAAAGCCACACGGTGATAAATTAGGAGAACCTGGTGGTCAGAGGTTTACTTATTGTCCTTGAAACAGTGAAGTCATTGTGGATTCGAGCAAGAGAACGGTGTGAGATTATGCTACCATCTTGTTGAAAAAGGCAGACGTGTGTTCATGTTGAGTCAATTGACTTGCAAACTCTTCGTAGATCCGCAGATAAACGTCGGTATTAATATTTTCGTGAAGAAGTCCTGCTGTTTTTCTCTCTACTTGTTTTTTTAGTCGGTAAAAACACTGGAAAGAGGAAATATCCCTATTTGTAAATTGTAATATCTATCAAATACGAATCTATCTTATGTCGGATTTTCTATCTGTGAAAATTAATTCAACCATCAAATATTAATTAATAATTTGATTTTAAATCCAAATAATAAATTCATACGAAAGCACGTGCAAATTTAAATTGGATTACCATTCGTAGATCGATAGATATTTATTGATTCTGATTCTTTTTCTTTCTTGTTTTGCTCCTTGCAACAGGTTCAAAGGACTCTTAGAGTTTCCATCCTGGCGAACCCCTAGAAGGATCCTTTTAATTTACTGGGAAAAATACTGAAGTGGTTTTCCATTTGCCTTCCTCAGGAAACCATTATGAAATGGCTTCAGACCTGAACGGAAAGATGAAGAAGCAGGCAAATACAGGAAAGGAAATAACATCCATGCCGATGCCGGGATTCGAATCCAGATTCCGACACATCTGCCTGGTGAGCGGCCGCCACTTTGACCACAAAGCTATATGGAACGGCCACAGTGTTGATTACCTCTATGGCAATTTTTGCCATTTTTCACGTTTAAATTCTTTTTTAAAATACTTTTAACGTGTGCGAAAATAACTTAACTAAAAAATATAAAAAAAAATAGCACAACATTTTTTTTAAAAGAGATTTATAAAAACATTTAAAACGTACTTAGGAGCCTTTCGAGTTCCTCCGCGAAAAGGTGTTGAAGAGGAGTTCCGCGGAGGAACTCGAAAGGCTCCTAAGTATTTTTTAAAAGTTTCTAAATCTCTTTTAAAAAAATTTTGTTTGCTGTTTTTTATTATTTTTTTTTGTTTAAATCTTCCAGATCCAGATGGAGAAAATTTTAAATACAAAAGTTTTGATTGTTGCATTTCTGAAAATGTACATGCTGAGTTTCAACAAAATCCATTCCTTCAAGTCCAAAAATTATTAGGAAGAGAAAACAGACAAACACATAAGCACATACACAAACTGATTTCAGGAGGCTCACTTTCTTACGATTATTACTTGGTCAATAATGAAACGGAGTGTTACCGTTTCCTATTTAAAATCTCTTTTCGAATTCTGAATTTCACAAAAACAAAAACAAAAAAAAAACAAAAAAAGAAGAAGAAGAGAACATATTTCCTCACTTTTTATGTTATTTATTGTCTTGAGTTCATTAATAAACAACGCTACTTAGCAACTCCTGACTTTTTAATAGAAAGGTCTCTGTTTCAATATGTTGTACCGAAACAAAACATACACACGAATACAAATTGCCCAAAAAGTCTAATTACCTTTTGGGTTTTTTTTATTCCAAATTCAATAAGGATCTTCCTGTAAAAATCACGCATCGAGACAGTATTTAAAGAATTCACCGTAGTTGGATCTACAACTTCTCAGTTTCTTTAATTATTATGTTTAATCGATAAGTTTTCTTTTTGGTAGTTTTCACCCTAGGCTTCCAACCTATTACTCAGATATGTATCAAAATTAATATATCAAAATATCAAAAGGATTTTCCTTGTAATAATTTGGAATTAAAATTTCAGCTTTCTAAGATAAATAGGTTTTGAATTATCGTTATCACAGACGGACAGACATGTATATTTTGACTTAGAACAAAATATTTTTAAATGTAATTTTAACCATTTTTCTTTCTTTTCTCCTAAGCATATTAAAAAACGTTACAATACTGAATCAAACCTATAACAGTCTACTAACAATCACGAGGGCCTAAAAGCTACCGCAAATGGCGATAGAGAACTAATCGAGCAAGAACACAGTTTCTCCTCTTATTAACAAACATTAAAAATTAATAGCGGAGTTATGAAAAAAGGGAAATTAGGAATATCGACTTTCAAGCAAAACTTTCTTATTGCTGAAATGAGAATTTACCAACCTTAAGAGGATCTCTTTGCAAAAGAGTTTTTCTAATTTTAAATTCTAATTAATTCTTTCGCTTCAAGAAATTACTAAGAGACTGAAGCATATTTTTTTTCACTATTTCTTAAGAAAACAAATTCACAACTTGTGCTTAAGTAGATATTAAATCGATTAAGAAATTCATTAACTTTTTATTCAGAATCTGCTATAAAACAACTGTTCTTTCTCATGCATTTGCCTAAAACCTAATAGATTTTCTTTTTCCTAGTTGTAATAAAAGGAAGAAGTTGAACGGATGGTTTTGATTGTTTATTAGGTGCATTTGAAAATCCTCTTCAATTTGTGGAAGGCCCTTAAAATTTGTTAATTTGTCCATTAAGCTCTCTAAAGACTATTTTATAAAAACTTGAAGCCTATACTTCTTAAAATGCTACGCTTTTTGCTTTTCTTTGTTTTTTTAAAACCACGAAAATAACACAAATAAAAGACCTCCGCTTATTGTAAATTACAATATCTTAGGTGGTACAAACTTTCCGTTTCCTAAAATATTAAGTTGTCTAAATTCCATTAATTTTAATCATTACTAGACGGCTGCCCGTCGTTTTGCTCCGGAAGCCTCCCATATGTAACGGTAACAAACATCGTATTTATTTCAAAAAACAAATTACCGCCTACATCAAGTAAACTAAAACGAAACAAAATTAGTTTAAATTCTAAATATAAATGCAATACAATATTGAAATTTGTAGCAGTCAATAAAATACAATGTTTGTAACAGTCGGAAATTTGCGCAGTTGAGTTTACCCTGCACAATATACTTCTGTTGCCTAGCAACGCGCAGGCGAATTAATGCGAAATTCCGATATTGGGCGGACGTACGCTCGCACAAACACACACAGATTTTTTAATAATACAGAATAATGAATTTGTGGATTACAAAAGGGTTTAATATTTAGACATCATTGTTTCGGCTCAAATACTTTTTTTTTTTTGGTCATTTTCTCGTGCTAAATTCTCTGCAAGGACCTGTACGGAAAAACTGTCAATTTCAAAAGTGGTCTTTAGATCGTTGTCCGTAAATATGGCATAACAAAGCAGAAGACTCATCTAGCAATTCAAAAACATTGTTAGGAAGGGTGTGAAGGGCACATACGTATAATCAGTAAAAACTGAGTTATACGTTACCCAGTTGTGCATAGTTCTAGTTTGTGCGTATTGTTTGTAGATCCTGGCGAAAATTGAATTTAAATATTTAAATTATTTCCGAGATATACGTAACTAAGTTAACGTAATTCGCCTTTATATGTACTATATTTTTGAAAACGAGATTGAATTGTACGTATTTTCAACTGTAGATATTATCTAAGTGCACCGATATACAGCTCGGCATTCCATATCGATATGTAATCGTCGCGTTCATGAGGTTTCTGGGCAGCTTTTAAGAAAAGGTCGGTCAGAGACAAAAACTGAATGAATTTTCGCATTCATGATTCCTTCATCTACTTCAGTCTCTCTTGCAGCCATGGGTAATAGAAGGAATAAAAGTTACTCATTAGAGGAAAAAGTGAGATTTATTCGGGAAGTGAAAGACAACCAGCAAAAACCAAAACCAGAAATAGCGAGAAGCTTAAATATAAGTTACACTACATTATGTGCTGTTATTAGTAAGAAGGAGTCAATTTTAGAAGAATGCCGAAAGTTAGGTTCAAAATCTGTAAAGCGCAGCCGTAAAAGGGAAAATTTGCAGATATGGAAAAGTGAGTAACGATGGAAAATTAGTGAAAATTTGGTGAATCTTTGCTTTCGTTTATCCCCTTAGAACTGTAATTGTGTAATGGGTATAGCTACAGTATTTTATTCAATTCCTTAAAAGTTTTTTAACACACGAAATCAGAAAATCTCTATGAAAATGAATACACTATTTTGAAACTGACAGTTATGCAAATCATATGTTGAAAATTTGTACCTAATAAACACATTTTTATTACGAGTGTTCTTAGTTTAAGTTTAATTAAAAATAAAGTTAAACCTGAGTTATAAGTAATTCTCAGTTAAGCATAACTTAAAAAGTTTCCCCTTGAAATACGTATAAACCAGTTTTTACTGTATATATATATATATATATATATATAGTAAAAGTCTCTGCTTATATATAAATAGAGTGATTTTATGAGTTTTACTACCTCGTAGAAAAGTACGAAGGAATTTTAATTTTCATCCAATCTCAACGAAATGAGAAACCAGAAAGTTAATGTTATGAAGACGCGAAAACATCGACACAAAGAAGGTAACAGCTGCTTATTCAAAGAGTACTTCAATAGTATACTTCAATTTTCTTGCCGTAACTTCCTGAACTCGTATCAAAGTAAAAAGGAAATTTTTAGTTTTGGGAAGAAAAGGAGATAGCTTTTCTTTTCCCAATTTAAGACGTAATGCTTGAAAAAGAAAGGCCGATTAGGCCATTCGAAATATTGTGATGTAAGAGGAAGATTTGTGGAAGTATTAAAGAATTTTATAAAAAGTGAATCATTCGAATAATATCCACTATTATGTCTAATCTATTTCTTAATCTAATTTCTTATTGTGGATAACAGGGACTAACTTATATTGTGATACAGGGCAGGATTCCCTCAACCAGCCATCCAACTTAAAAAAAAAATTGACAAATTATGTTTTGAGAATAGGGTCCACCTGAATATAATTTTGGGGCCATTGACTCTCGGCCCTCTCCATGTGATAAGAATATTTTGATATCTAGCGCCAGGGCCGTAACTAGAAAGGAGCACGTGCCCAGGGCCCAGATGGACAGGGGGGGGGGCCCCAAAAAGTCTCCAGAAAAATCGAAAAAAATTCGCATTATATTAAAAAAATCTGTCGCCTTTCAACAACTTTTTGGGAACCTGTCCGAAAATAGTAGCCCCCCCCCCTCCCCACTACTGTCCTGTCTCGTATAAAATTTAGTGTAGGGGGGGCCCAGTGATGAGGTCTTGCCCAGGGGCCCAAAAAAGCTATTATGGCACTGTCTTATCTACACAATTAAGAAATCAAGATCAACAGAATACTGATTTGTAATATTTAAAACTTTCAGCTTCTTAAGAAAAATAGGTTTTCGATTATATCGATCACATGGACAGAAGGACGGGACTGACACGGGTATTTCGATTTAAAATTGTGTACAAAAACTTTTTTTAGTCTTCTGATAATTATCAGGAGACTAATATTCCCGTTTTGTCTGTCCGTCTGTGGACAGGACAAGTGTCATTAAAATCTCATTAGCAACAATCGCAAGAATTGCGTGTTTTGACTGCACAACAATCACATTGATAATACAGCTCTACAACAATCACAATAATCGCAACAATTGCGCCTTTTGCATTCGCAGCAATCACATTTATAATAATAAGGAAAATTAAAGCAATATCAATTATATTTTCTTATCAGAAGACGTTGCGCAGCATTGTGATTGGTTTACTAAGCGCTATCCCTACCTTGTTTTATTCCAACTTTATTTTCTCTCCAACACAAATTAACTATTGTGATATTAAACATTAGACTAAATCTATAAGATCCTAACTGAGGGAATATACCTAATTGTTTATTTCCCCCTTTGGAAATGAAACTGTTTTATTAAAACGCTCTTATCCTTGAAGACCACGGAGCTTTTTGAAGCAAATGACAGGTGTATTTTTCGAATTAACATTTTTATTAACAAAATGATGTCTGCTGTCTATATTATATTGGTCAGTTCGATGCTTTACCATCTGGATATCGATGAATTTTCTATTTACGTCTTTTTATAAAAATATCAATCGCACAAACCAAATTTTATTAAAACTGATTAGTTATTTTTAAAGATAACAATGTCTTTGTATAATAATGTCTTTGGTTATTTCAACTAATTCTTTCGGCAATTCCTTTTACGGAAACTAAAAAGTTTCCCATAAACAGGAAGCATTTTGTAAAAATGTATTATTACTTAAACATTAAAAGCAGAAGCACCTTTTATTTATTGTTTTTTACTCATTTACTTTTCAGTATCTGGAAAAGTAATTTCTAAGTTACTCATATATCGTAGCTCTTTTCTACGTTCATTTTCGAATTTATTTTGTTTTGTTTCTTTGGTGCCGCAAGTGATTGGTGTCTCTGAGCTCGGTCAGGCTATTCTTAACAACAAATCGAGCTTTTCCTCCTACAAAACACATCGATGTCCACGTGTCTCCCCTCTCGTGCACCACTCAGCTCCTCTCGAACCTAAAAAAAGACCGAGCAGCGATTAGAGGCCTGCTATGCGCTTATCAATATCACTTGAATAGAAACATTCGCTCACTTATAACGTTGTGAGCAATGGAAAGAAAGAAGCTAAAAATAACATTCCACGTCTATTATCTAACATTTTTCAGTTCCTCTGCTCTGAAGTTATTCTGCTAAGAGAATTTCAAAGAAATATTGGAATTCTCTACACAATCTAAGAATTTATAATTTTCAATATAAATTTGTTTAAACAAGAGAAAGCATTATAACAACGGATCAGGATAAATATGGCTAATAGGAAATAATCATACATGTTCGTTCGTACCGGTACGCAGTATGATGAAGGCGATGATCTGCCATGCGGCTAGTACATCTGAACCTGGAATCCCAGCGTTCTGTTCATTTACAAATTATAAGGTTCTATACAATAGGCCTAAATAAAAGACCGCAATGCTAATGTGTGGCCTACCCATAGCCCTTGCAAAATCTACAAATCTTAGCATTTTTAAATTATGTCATGTACTTTTGCTTACAAGTCAATTTTTATTTTACCACCGATTCTGTCTCACTGTGATAAGTAATTAGGGCTTTTTTTTTTTTTTTTTTTTGACTCTCCAATTTGTCTTTGGACCGGTATCATATTTAAAAATAATGAATAAAAAAAAGCAAAACTGAATTTTATTAACTGATTTGCTAGTTTTCAACGGTTGTTGCGGTCTATGTCGATCTTATAATGATTTAACGCCTGTCATATCTCGATTTAAAGTTATGATTTTAAGTAATAACGAGAGCAAAAAACAAAATAACGCAAACCCAATTCCAAACATAAATAAATAAATATTCCGAATTATTGGGAAAAGATAGGGAAGAAAAAATCTAGAACAAAACAAAGTTATCAATGAGCTATTGAACTGTAAATATATAATCCACTCATAATGTATAATCATGTATAAAATAAATGCCTATTTCTAACCTGCCAGTGAGTATCACCATGACAGCTCGTGTGTAGGACGAGGTGTCCATTCAAGGTTATATAAGACACAAAATCTTTTAGACTCCGATTTTAAAATCGGACATATTGTGAAAAAGGTAAGATTGTAGACATCGACCGATAAATGACAAATACATTAAACTGCCAATATTGCTCTCTGTTCTCTTGAGTGCAATAATAAAAGATAACAAAGAGTGTAAGAATACTGATCAGCATTTATAATCGATGTGAAAATAAGTTGTTTCGGCTTGTGTATGTCCATAGAGATAAAAACTGTAGAATGGCTGATTGTGGAATTTAATCAGTTTAAGATCACAAATCAAAGAAATCTCCCAAACAGAAGTTAGTCGCTGACCAAAAATCATTGATGGTTTGCATCTAAAAAACACCTCTGAAGTCTAGAAAAAAATTGATCTTAAAATTGATAAAACAAGTTTTATTTATATACTAGCTGTACCCGGCATGCGTTGCAATGCCACTCAAAGACAGAAAGGGCTCGTGAGAAGAGGCCGTAAATATAAGGTCCCAGTGTCGATCGGGGGTGGGACACTTAGGCCCTTGGGTCGCCATCCCCACCCAAGTTTGGTGGACCTGTCTCCCATAGGAGAGCGAATTTTTCTCTTTTTCCAATTGACTTAGGGGCCCCGAGAAGGGGCCCTAAATATAAGGTCCCGGTGTCGATCGGGGGTGGGACACATAGGCCCTTGTGTCGCATCCCCCCACCCAAATGTGGTGTCCCTGCCTCCCATAGGAAAGCGAATTTTTCCTTATTTGCAATTGACTTGGGGGGCCCGAGAAGGGGCCCTAAATATAAGGTACCGATGTCGGTCGGGGGTGGGACACTTCAGCCTTTGTGTTGGCTTCTTCCCACCCAAGTGTGGTGTCCCTGCCCCAAATAGGAGAGCGAATTTTTCCCTTTTTTGCAATTGACTTGGGGGGCCCGAGAAGGGGCCCTAAATATAAGGTCCGGATGTCCATCGGGGGTGGGACACTTACGCCCATGTGTCGCCATCCCCTCACCCAAGTGGGGTGTCCCTGCCCCCCATAGGAGAGCGAATTTTTCCTTATTTGCAATTGACTTGGGGGCCCGAGAAGGGGCCCTAAATATAAGGTCCCAGTGTCGGTCGGGGTGGGACACTTCAGCCTTTGTGTTGGCTTCCTCCCACCCAAGTGTGGTGTCCCTGCCCCCCATAGGAGAGCGAATTTTTCACTTTACACAATATTTGTGCAGTTCTTATTTTAACCACCAGGTGGATATTGGATTTTTCAGGGCTTTTACCCCTTTTCAACCCCTTTTGGGGGGCGGGTCCGGATTCTAAGGTAGCCTATCTTTTGCGCAGGGTCCTAAAGAGTAATTCTGCAAAGTTTGGTCCAGATAGGTCAAAGGGCCTAAGAGTGTATAAAGGACAGACAAAGAAAGAAAGAAAGATACATTCATTTATATATATATATATATAGATTTGTATGCTTTTAAATGTATGTTTGTTTCAAGTGTATTAGGACGCGATGTAAGAAATGATAACGGAATATGGCTGACGATTTCAGAGGACAAGAAATTTTTTAAACCTGTTCAATAATTCACTCAGATTGGGAATGTTTTTTCAAAGTTCAAAACTGAAGGTATCCCAAATTATATAATATATCCAAATTACAGGATTGTAATTTTTCGTCATAGATAAAAGGTTAAAATCAGGACGTTTCAGCCTAACCTGTAGCCCAATCCTGTAATTTGGATATATTATATAATTTGGGATACCTTCAGTTTTGAACTGTTCAATAATTATTAACTCTTTTTAAATGAGGCCAAAAAGATGTCTAAATACGTTGAATTTGGGAAGTGAGGATATGAACACATGAAATTGAAAAATCAAAGTTTCTAAATATAGGCCTACAAATAAAATATTGGCTCCTATTAACTTCAATCAGCAATTATAATAAAAATAGACGAAGCAAAGAATTTAAAGGAAAAAAATCACTCCAATTTCTAACTGATGATATTAAAATCATTTTATTACTTTGGACTCTTTATTTCAGAATGGCCATTTCTAACTGACGACGAGTGACAACCAAGAAATTGTTCTTCTCTTAAATGAAGGACCTAGTGATTAGAATATGATCTCAAATCGAAAATAATGTTATTTTGTACTAATTGTAAAAATTAAAGAAGGCAATATGCAGCTGACTATTCAAGTGTTTTTTTTATATTATTGCCCATAAAAAAGGAGAGTGTGATTGAACAATTGCTGATCGTAATATGAACTAATGATATTGTTTTTTAAAGTATGGAAACTAGCGAGTAAATGATATGTTGGTTGTAACAACCGGATAGTGCAATAGGAAGAGCATGGATTGTTGTCGTTGAAGACGAAAAAAGAAGAGTGCATTTGGAAAAAAAGAAAGCGGAGAGTTTTGACGGAGGAAGAAACAAACTCCGGCAGGTCATATGGAAGAACAATACTTGAGATTAATGAATTGGATAGGTTGATGTAAAAAGTTTCCAATTCATTCGATTTAAATGATTAATGCAAATAATGTGAAAGATATTTAGGCATTAATATTGTTTTAGTTTATCAACAGGGATTCTGAACGGATTTTCCAAGGTGATCATAGAATTCGGAGATGGAACGTCCTACGCCATATTTGGGATCGAGAGATTTTATCGTTCAGATTGGATCAAAGGTCAATTCCAAGGAACCGAGACGATGGATTTTGAACTTCTAATGAAAGGATAATCGAATAGAAGATTCAAAGTAAGTTTTTTAATTTATTTATCGTAACAGAAGATGGAATTTGTGTCATCGATCAATTATTACAAGAGTGATGTCAAGACTTCTAGTTAATACGATTATTATAAGAAGACAGGAATACTAATTCAAGAATAAGTTCAAGATTAAGGATTCATTTACAGTGAATATTATTAAGTGACGTAATAGACTTTATAATTATGAATTTTGCAGTTACAATGGACATTATCATTCAATAGGAAAAGAACTTTAAGAACTTTTAATTATCAAGTGATATGTTCAACGTATTACATCCTGTTGTGTGAAGATTTGTTAAAACTAAAAAGGAAGAAATATATTTATAAGATTTATGATTGAAACTTATTGTATTGGTTTGTGTATTTTCCGGTACATATAATATCTTCATCTACTAAGATTATGATAGTTAATATGCTAATTCAAATATATTGCTGAGTATCTGTTCAAAGATAACTAGTATATGTTTCTCACGATTCATGTATATCTTATCTAACGCATTTGAGTTAAATTTAAATTTCAAATAATAATAATAATAAGGAATAAAGCAACTTTTTATCTAGTAAATTTTCTAAATTTCAATTAGAAACTTTAAAGGTAAGTAAATAAATAAAACTTCTTTTTTAAAACTTCTTAGGGAGTTAAAAAGCGAAACAAAAACAAACTACACTATCCAGACTATTTTATTTAATATGATACTAGCAAGCCTTTAAGTTCATATAATTAGAAAGCTTAATAATTCGAAAGCAGTGAAACCATTATTAGAATTCTCCAAGTGTTCCTGTACGCTTGCTTTTATTCTGTCCATTAATTTTTACTACATCTAAATTTCAATACCATTCAGGAAACTGCTTTGATATATGGTCGATTACAAAAGCGCTCTCAATTCGAAATCTCAGTAGTAAAAGCGCTGTTTGCTTTTCATGTTTCGTTATTATAACGGTATGGAATTTGGAAAATAAAAAATAGAAAAATAAAATAAACTAAAATTAGATAAAAGAAACTATTTACTGATATTTTATCTGGTTGTCCATGAAAAGTCAGAATTTCCGTTATTTCTCTTTTGGGTTTTCTGGTAAGCATAATATTCGAGATAGGACAATACGGATGATTTTCACTTAACTGCTAATTTACGGTGAAATATTTAATAATAATAATAATAATAATAATAATAGGTGGCTGACGAGTGGTGAGCTGTTTGGGGAGACCGAAGGGTCCATGACAAAAACCATACATCACAACAGACCTGACATCACACTTGTTGATAAGGTCAACAAACAGACCTATCTCATTGACATTGCAGTGCCTGTCAGCAAGAAAACTCACGCAGACAAGATCAGTAAATACACCGACCTAGCACACGAGCTCCAGAAGCAGTGGAGACAGGACCGAGTACGTGTTGTATCCATCCTGTCCGCCACTGGTCTGGTGTCTCACACATTGCACTACAGCGTCAGCACACTAGGACTTCATAAAAACACTTATGCACAACTTATGCACTTATGAAGGCTATGGTACTCAACACAACACGCATAGTTAGGAAATTTATGGACACAACCACGCATCCCTAACCCTACTTGCACATTTTTTTACACTTGGCAATATGTGCTTTGGTCCTTATCTGCCATGTTGTCTTTGCTGGGGAAACCCAAGGTTTGAATCTTTTACATAATAATAATAATAGTTTTATTATTAATAATGATAATATCCAAATACTCCGATCTTGCTACAGAAATTCAAAAACAGTGGCACATGAAAACAGTTTACACCATCCCGATCATTGTCTCAGCAACAGGCCTAATCTTCATCACAGCCTTAATTTACTGACTCTGCAGCCGAACATAATTAAGCAAATGTAAAAAGCTACTCTACTAAGTACTTGCCATACAGTTCGCAAATTTCTACATGGGAACTCAGTTCATTATAAACCATAGAACATCATATGACCTTCGTCTTGAGAAAGAGAACTCCGATGAAAGATCATATTAAAACCATACATCCTTAACCCTCCTTGCACACTTCTTTACACTTGGCAATATGTGCTTTGGTCCTTGACCCCCATGTTGTCTTTGCTGGGGAAACCCAAGGTTTGAAACTTTCACATAATAATAATAATATTTTATGACAAAAGACATTGGTTTTCAATAAAATAAGTATTTTTGTTTTAAACAGGCATCTTTGCCAAAATATATTTTTTTTTTATTGTTTATTTATTGCAACGTTTTGCTTCACAGGTGTTACGGGAACGGAAGGAAGGGCAAAAATTTCGAAAAAAGTGATTAAAAAAATCAAAAGTTGATAGTGGGAGAGCAAGATGAACACTAATTTGAATAACTTATATCTGTTATATCAGTTTTAAATTATTTATTTGGCAAATTTAAATAAAAAATAAAAAAGTTATTTCTTTCACTCGCACTTCTTCTAAGGGATACAGTGCTGTTTCAATTGGACGAAATCTAACTATCCAAAACAAGAAATGAATGTTTTGTGCAGCTGGCTTTGGTTTTGCTTTCCTCCCTCCAATAAAATATTCCGTGCGAATTTAAGTATTCTTTGCTCCTGAATTTAAATGAGTTTAATTTCATTGGCATAAAGTAGTCATCAATTAAAGATACAATTAAGAATGGCCCTGACGTTCAAGGTGAGTAGGCAGCTATCTCTCTCTCCGATGGTATTCACTGACAGTGAAGCACGAGTTACATCAATGGAGTTCTATTATAATTTCCTTACAATTCATCCTGAAATGCATTGAAATTTAGTGAATTGAGCTTTCTAAAATGAAGCTAGAGTGGATGCGATGGTTTAACGGCATAAGGATGGATGGAACTTGATCCTTGCTCGAATTTACACCAAAATCAAAGAGAAATAAACAGCCGATGTCCTGCCATCATAAATGTTTCATTTCTAAAAGATAGTTTTCGAGTTCGTATGATCAAAGATGGACAGACAAACCGACGACTATGTTTATTTCGATTTATTAAGTTCTGAAGGCTGTATAGTGGCGGACTGGTTGTAACTGGGCGAGATCGATTGTCTTGTATTACATTGCAATATTTACTCAATATTGGATGTAATGAAATTCCTAGTCTGTACCCAGATACACACAGTAATTTTATGAGTACATCTTTCCTTCGGGAAATAGAAGTTATGTCTAGTAGGAAATGAAGTCGCTTATTTATTGAAAAAAAATCAATACAAGAGAATATGCTACTTCATATTAGTTATGCAAGATACAGAAAAAAGTTAACTTTCAAAATATTCTTTACATTTAATCTATTAAAGTGAGATAAGGCACAATTAATGAAAGTGATTTTTTTTTGTTCCTCTGCTTACTTTTTTTCTTTCTTCCTTTCTCATTTCTTCTTCCTTTCCTCCATTTTTTTTAACTGTTTCCTTTTTTTCAATACATTGAATAGCTGATGTTTGTGAATGAAAAGCATAACAATAAGGAATACAAGTAAATCTCAATTATTTGACGAAGCATTACAGACGCTCTTAATAGCTGGTCCGCGAAAAAATAACATCGACGTCAAAAGTAATGTTTATTTTCCTTTTTCAAGAAATTCATGGCTGAATCCATCGTAGGCGACCCAAAAATATCAGAAAAGAATTCCAATTTGTCAGCGATAAATTCTAAACCTTATTTCATAGGATTTTGGAAACATTCTGTGCGAGGTATTCAGGTTATGCATTTTTCAAACGTTTTTGAGTTGATGGATGTTTTAAGTCTTTTTCGTTGTTACACTGTTGTGCATCTTTTTACGATTCGAAAGGAATTTGTTGGCAATGTGCGTTGGCTTGTTATCACTGCGCAAATGGAGTGACAAATGACCTATTTACATTAGCCCCAAACCACTGTCTCGTTCGATACTCCGCCAACAACTATAAATCCAGAAACATCCTACTCAGATTACGAATATGAAAGACGACGAACAGTTTTTGCAACGATAAATACTAGAATATAAGCCTTGCTCTCGTAAAGGTAAACAAATAAGACATAAATAACGAAAGTAAGCTACAATTCAAAAGCTAACGACAATAGTGAATTCCTTTACATTCTTTTAAATTATAAATAATCATTACAGCCAAATAATGAACTGACTAAGACAGTGTCGAAGGACGTCGTAAGTTATGTTTATTGACGGAAAAATTTTATGAATGAAAATCAAATATCTTCTTGATTATGTCGCAAATACCAACGATTCCGTTACACATTAAGGAAAAACTGTAAACAATTTCCAATAAGAAGAAAATCTTCAAATTTCTGCTTATTATTTTCGTAATTAGTAATAGTAATTTCCTAATCATTCGTAAATTACAAAATATCAAACAAAAGAATAATTTAGAATATAGAAAGGAGTACAGATTTAGGTTTACTTTTAATTACTACAAACATCAGCCACAGTTGGATGATTTTTGTGAGAACCACGATTGGCGATTTATGCTCTGCATCTTAATACTAGATCAAAATATTTCAATGCATTATTTTGTGGCTGTTTATACATCATTAAATCTATTTTTTATTTATTTAAATTTCATTAAGTGATAGTAATGTATTATATTGGACAAACTGGAGATTAGAATTCGCAATATCAAGAATTTTATCATATTTAATAAATATGCTCTTTTTAATTGTGTCTGGCCGAAGTTTTTCACTTAAGAAAAATATTGTAAATCTACGTTAATATTTTATCAATACAGTATCTGAATCCACTCTGTGTTCGAAATTCCCGTGACAAATGATAGTTTCACACTTATTTCATTAATTCATCGAATTATTATCGTATCACAACAAAAAAAAAATACAAAATTCTCATGGAAAACTTGCTTATTTTTCATAGTTTAGGAGAAACCCCTAATTCATTAAAATATAAATTACTAGAATAAGCAGTTTGAACAATCATTATCAATCAGTTAAATAACAATGGCAGTGATTGGAGGGGAAAGGGCACTATTGAAGTAAGGTGGAGAAGTATTTACAATTTTTCTTTTAAATAAGAATCATTGTGGATTTTTTTTTTTTTTTGGTTGGAAGAGAAGATTCTTTTTTTTTTCCCTTCAGATTGGGCATGTATTCGCTGGTTTCAAAAAAGCATGTTCTTAATTATCAGATATGAAAATAGAAACGTCTTAATGAATTCTTTCGGAGATTAAAATCTTTTCGGATTTAGATGAAGAACTGCGTATCACACTAACGGCTAGCCTCAGTATATATTAAAATTAAAAAATAAATAAATAAATAAATAAATAAATAAATAAATAAATAAATAAATAAATAAACGGTTGCTTTGGAACCAGTATTTCTTTTGGAGAACCCTCTGAATTGGAACCATATAATTCAATTAAATAGAAATATACAAATTGAGAAATGCAACGGAAAGACCTGCATTTACTTAATTTTGGAAGAGCAATTTCATTGGTCACGTGGAAACTGAAATAAAATCTTTTCCTAATCAATTTCTAACGAGAAATGCTAATTCGGGAAATCACAGAAGATTTTAAAAATAGAATTCATTAGTTTTAATCCAATTAAAACAGAAACGTCAACAGATATTTCTCATTTGAAATGGAATCGTCCGATTCAAAAAAAGAGAAAATAATTTAAAAAATAAAAAAATGTGTAATGGAATATAAATGAAAAAATTAATATAATACGTCGAATTTTAATGCAACTTTAACAAAACTTCTGAATACTTTATTTAAAGAAATAGTTAATTACTAGATCTCTCAGTGTACCGCCTCTTACTTTTCAAAGAAATTCAACTATTAAAAAAAGAAAATACATTATATAATTTATATTTACATTTATATGCAAATAAAATTCTTTGATCAGTGAAACGGTCATTTTATTTAATATTTACATTTACTTCCTCGTTAACTTATATGAAGAGGAAGAAACACGGTAAACCGTAGCATTTATTAGACAAAGCTCTTAACAATCGGTTTTAATCTGTTTCGGTTACATCAAAGTGATTTAGTTAAAATGAAACATACAGAGATTAAAATATTAAACGCTAAAAATTATACATTATTAGCGTTTCTAATAGCGACCCTATTGTTTTTTGGCTTTGAAGCGAAGGACTAGCTCCGAAAATTATTACTTATAATTAACAACTGTTACAATGATTTCTGTTGGGGCAGCATATGGTCTACATCGTCCACCTAATTCCCCCCCCCCCCCCCCGTTTTCACAAAGAATACGGCTTGATCCATGTCATTGTCTTTTCTCAGTGGTGCGCTTTGGTATCTTTGATCTATGTAAGGTTTTCATTACTTCATTTCCAATGTTTTTATCTAAGTGTTTTTTCTTTTGATCTGCATGTAGATTCTCTGAAGAGATACAATCAATTTCATTCTAGTTCGTTTACTGTTGATCTCTGAGTTCAAATACCTTTAATTCGATGTATCATTCACCTAATTGTGTTTTGGTACTTAATACTTAAAATTACTTGGCGTAATTTAGACATACTCGTATGCTTGTTATATTACATCTAAAAGTCTTTAAATTTAATCATTAACTCTATTATATTTATAGGTAATATTGTATGTAATATGAAATAATGTCTTTATTCTTCCTTTACTGTAGTTTATTTCTTTTATTTAAATACTTTCTTTTCATCTGGTATGTGTTATTAATATTCACAAGAACTTCTTTCAATCATATTGGACATTTTATTGTTTACCAAATTATACGAGACACACTCAAAAAAAAAAAAGAAACTCGTGAGTTTTGGATTACTAATTCCATGAATGCTCAGCGACATCTATTTTAAAGCATCGTAACTATTTTCTATATTTCTACAAAGCAAAGTAGAAGATTTTCGATATTTTTTTTTTTTTTTTTATTCTTTGCATCTTTAACGTGCCTGTGTACTGTTATTATTATTTTTTTATTATTCAAATTTTTTATAAATATAATCCATATCCAAAAGTGGCTTCTGATAAGGAAAAGAAAATGCTAGAGCGAGAAGAAAATTGTCGTTTTTCGCTCGGTGACAATTCTCTTCATCGTCCAATGGGACAAAGTTTTAGCAATAGGCGATCTTTCTAGTAATTCAGAAATACATATTCCATCATCCTGACTAAAACTGTGGAAAACGTTCCAAATTATACCTCTACTTGGCTGTGCAGGCCTTACAGTAACCTGTTCTTATGACGCCACCATATTGCTTCTGCAGCAATGAGTTCCAGGATCAACTGAGTGATCCGTTTTTCATAATATTTGGTGATTCTTCTTTCTGCATCCGTACAATAATTTATTTTTATTTACCTAGTAAAGTTGTTTTTTTTTTATTGTTAGAAATAGCCCGAACAACAAGATATTATCTTTTCTTCATAATTAAAAAGAAATTAATCTTTTGAAAAATTCAGTATGGTAGGTGTACGCTGTAAGTCAACGCTGTAAAGAAATCTTGTAGGTTTAATCTCAAAACTTCTTTAATTGTTAATTTAATGGAATTGATAGATCCTTTAAAATTAGTCAACTTTC
Source organism: Thereuonema tuberculata (assembly GCA_023159025.1). Classification (NCBI taxonomy): domain Eukaryota; kingdom Metazoa; phylum Arthropoda; class Chilopoda; order Scutigeromorpha; family Scutigeridae; genus Thereuonema; species Thereuonema tuberculata. The sequence goes on along the minus strand of JAFIDM010107596.1, from coordinate 27,509 downwards.
AGTATTACGTCTATTATGTATTAGTCTTCCAGTAAAATAAAGTACTCGTAATAAGTGATTTGCTTTATTTTGATAAATGCAACTTAAAGGACAACAAACTCCATTTCTTTAAGGGAAAATAAAAGGCCTAAGCATTAATGATAATAATAATGATAGTAATAATAGTTAGAATGATAATAATCGCCAAATAATAATTACAATAATCGACAAATATCTATCTAACATAATTTTATCTTAAGATGTATCATTTACTTACTTACAGTCAGAAAATTAAAGTTATATTTAGATAAATTCCATTCAAAATTGTAAATGACAGCGCAACATAACTTACCAACCTTTCTATTTTCCTCTGCTATGAAGTTCGCATTCCAGTAAATTCTTTTCCATCCTTTGATAAATAAAGAAACTTTTGGAGACGATATTCCAATCTCATACAAACATTCTTAATATAATACATTTTCACTTCCCAAAATGAAAATATCTTAGGAAGTCAGCATTCCTCAGCGGTGCGTGTTGTTCCAGCATAAATCAGCGTTATGGGAATATTCACTGGTCGAGGCTACAGTAAGTTATAATCCATCAAAAGAGAAAAACACTTATTTAAGGTTTAGGCCTTGGTGTCTTTTTCTTCCCCCCTCAAGTTCACCGCCTCGAAACATCTTTGAAACAAGATTTACATAAAATATATTGGACTCAACAAGACAGAGGGATGTAGACCTTCAAATAAAGTAATGCTTTTCAACAGGGATTTTGCATTTTCCCGGGAGTTACTGGAAGGATCCTAACATCGCCATTAGCATGCATATCTCTGATAAAGCATTGAAATGGCAGATTTTCATAATTTAGTTATTTATTGGAAAAAAATCATCAAATAACTGTGAAAATCACATACTGAGAAAGTATTTGATGATATAACCTATCTTTCAGGGGTATCTCATCAAAATCACTGAAATGTAATAAAAAACAGTTTAAAGTGAAAGATACAAACTTTCACGTCGCATCAAAAGTCCATTTCGAGTTTTAATAATCACTCCTATATTGAAACTCCTCAAAATGCTTTGTTCAGTGAACTCAACATTACATGATTGTGGAGAACAGAAAAGTAAACAAATGAAATGAGATAAAAAAAAATGCATATTTAATAAGACAAAAATTTCATTATTTAAGTTATTGTTATTATAATTCTTATTATTTTCATGTATTTTCTTGTA
>JAFIDM010107596.1:0-26198 GCA_023159025.1 Thereuonema tuberculata | reverse complement strand
CCTAATTCCTAAATCTCAAATCTTCCTAGTAATATAACTTACACACTTTTCTGCTGTTTTATAGATATAGGAAGGAATAAGAGAATTCCAAAAATTCCCATTATAGAAACCCCAACCCGTAATGGCATCCAATTCCACCTCAATTTCGAATGAAAGGGATACAGCTTATTTTCTTTTCTTTGTTTGTTTGTTTCTTTTTGTTTTTGGAAAGGGGGGAGGGGATGGAGAGTTAGAACATCGGTTGAAGAAATTTTGGGCCTCTCCCCCACTCCCCAACGAAATTTTGAAAACATATCTCTTTATTGGATGCAAAAATGAAGCCATACACCTGAATATGTGAGAAATGATTTATACAACAAATAAATAACAAGTATACACGACGTTTCGCCGTCGAGAGACAGCCTCTTCAAGTCAACTTTGATAAATCATTTCTCACATATTCAGGTGTATGGCTTCTTTTTGCATCCAATATTACGCTGTACACGTAAAACCATATTTTTTTATTTTTTATTTTTTATATTCTCTTTATTATTATTATTATTATTATTATTCTCGTGACTTGTCATCCCATCACCCGGGAAGTAAAATTCTGTAGACACTTAACGTACTATCAAATATAGAATAGCACCAATCAATGATGAATATCAACAAAGCAAAGCACGTTTACTTTAAACATTTTTTTCCTTAACCCTCCCAAAAAAAAAAAAGAAGAAATGGGGGTAATCCTGAATTTTATGAAATCACGAAGATGTTTCGAAGTGATCAGAAAAATACCATGAAAGCTGTAATTTTGAAAATTTAAAAGATGGAAAATAAATAAGTTACTGAAGTGAATTCAAAATAAAGGCGATCGAACTCAGTGCGTTGCCCCTTTTGTTCGCCCCTTTCACGAGCCCCATTCATTCTAAGAGGAAGGAAAAAAAAAGGAGGTAAGACAGAAAGAAGAATAATGTTCGCATTAAACTATAGAACAGCTTCCAAAAATTCACGTTACAGAAACCCTAACCCTGTAATTTGCTCGCCCACAACCTTTGTGGTCTGGTGGATGGCGCTTAAAGTGAAAACTTGACGGTGGTATTCGCCAAAATAACCCAGCTAATTAATAACACAAGAAGAAACAGGAGAGCCCCATTTCAGAGAAACAGTGCACGCTCTATCCCAAATTATCAACGGCCGTTTTAATCTGATGGGAGGTGAACCAACCGAGACTGTACCTCAACGAAAACAAAAGAACAAGAGAAAAAAAGAATAATAATAAAGCATTTGCTTTAAATGGAAAAATAACATTCGTATTATAATGGATGGAACTCTCTCTTTTACTTTAAGAATAACATTAAATAATTTATTCTTCTTTAGCTTGAAGGGAGAAAATCAATAATGAGAAGGTGGATAATAATAATAATAATAAAATGAATACTTTAAGAAAAATGAAGAATATAATTCTACTTTCCTGCCAATTCCTCAGTAACTATGTTTTTTGCTTTTCGTTTTTTCACTAGTACATGTACTCGCCAAAAATGATGGGATAACAATACGGCTGTCGATATTTTGTACGTATTTGTATTTTGTATTGGTATATGTATTGGTATTTTGCTGTCGATATCGACTTGAAAGATTTTTTACAAGAACTTCACTTCACTCAAGGATTATTCAATCCTTCTTCATAAGAATTTCAATTTAATACACACTTCAATAGTAATAATAATGATTAATAATTTTTCCCATTCTCGCTAAGCTAATATTTTAACAATGTAGATTCCTAATTAAGTTTATGAATAAAAGTGATCGTCAACAAGCGTTTGGTTCGTCTAACTGCAATCCGAATTAGTTTGCTTCACTAACTGGATGGCTTCAGTTAGACTGACGGACGAACCTATGAAATTTATATATTTAGATAAGTAAACTCAGTACTTAATTCCCCCTTTCCATGATGTTAAAAATTAAAGAATCTCACTACAGGCCTATGTTCGGGTGTGGGAGGTAAGACTTCCGACTTTATTGACGAACGGACTAAATTAAGATCGAGTGGTCAGCCCGACGCCCGTCCGCCTTTCACTTGCGGGAAAGAAACCTGTTTCTTATTTTACAAAGGGTTGGGTGAACCCTAGGACCCGTCTGGAGGAGGAAAAAAAAAAAAAAAAACCCGTAATCCGGCGGGAATTGAACCCGTTCCTCCAGCCCGTAGCTCACTGGCTTACCACTGGATCACCAGATCCTTTTTTTTTAATGTGTTAAGGAAAAAAAAACCGAATCAAGCCACTTTTTTAGGATAGTTCAGAAATTAAGTCATAATGTTAATTCTGTTTGTATTTTAATGCAGCATCCGCCTGAATTACCTTTTCCTTATCCCAATACTTGAACTTCAGGAAATTTTCAAGAAATAAGAAAGAGGAGAAAAAAAAATTAAGTTTGGGCCTTTGTCCTTGATTAAATGTGAATGGAGTTCAGTAATATTTTCCTTTTTCTTGGTTAAATGACTTGGATTTCGATTCGTACATCAGGTGCATTTAACTTCCGCAAATTCCACAAATGCGGTGATCGACTTCTTTAATTAAATTTCTGTGTCAAGTTCGAATTGTGTTCTTCGAAAAAAACTTATTTTTATTTATTTACTTTATTTATTTAAATTGCATCAATATTTAATTTTTTTTTTACTGATGCTTTGATATCAAGACAAATAAATTTAAATTTGTATAAGAATATTTATAAACTCTTACTCTTTTATTTTTAGTTTTCCTGATTCTGACACCCACCTGTGACATTGAATGACTATTCAGCCTAGGATTCTGTCCTCAAAGGGTTTATTGAGGAAAGACATTTGCAGAAATACGGACAATTTCAAACGGAGGAAAGCGAGGCATTCTAATGAATAACACTTTATTGAATGGTTTATTCAAATAACACTTTATTTGAATTACCTGATAATTTTCTAAAATTACCATGTTACCATTTTCTAAAATACACCGGAGTTAAAGAGCATCTAATTTGCATTGCAGGTTTAAAAAGTAAGAAGATCAACCTAACGATCTAGACACTTTTTAGCTATTGCTTCGAAAGCTCGTTCAGAGAATTTATCGTTCTTAAGCAATGATAGATAAAGGTACGATAACAAACAATTTTCATTAAATAATGTGTCCGATTTTGCACCGATATGGCGCTGCAATCGATTTAGTGTTGTGGATGTTGGCCATGCGCAGGAGTCCCGTGGCCTCCACGATCGCCGGATCTTAATCCGACCGACTCTTTCTGTTGGGGCCTTGTAAGAGCCTCGTGTACGCTATACCTGTTAATACAGTCCATGAGCAGCGTCAACAAATTGTCGCAGCCTGCAACATCATCCGTACTATACCTGGCATTTTTGAACGATTGCGGCAGTCACTGCTCCTGCGATGCTACTACTGTGTGGAACAAGAAGGGCGACACTTTGAACATCTCTAACGCACAACACTCCAAATAAGAATGGAAGGTGGCAATGACCCTTCCATCAATGATGGTCTACAGCCACAAAACGACTGTAGCACCGTATCGGTGCAAGACCGGGCATACATTACTTAATGAAAACTGTTTGTGTTCATACCCTCTATCAACGTATTGTAAGTGATTCAATCGGAGTTCTTAATATTTCGTTTGTATTTTACATTGTATGATTGTATTACATTGTTTTGTTTAAATAGAGATAAGACAGACGAACCAACTTATTCAAAATAAAAAAAAACAAAAAATGATTCTATTCACAAGATATTTTAATAGGAGATTAAAATAAAAAAAAAAAAATCTCTCATCTATTGAAGACAGTCTTTCTCAAAATAAGGTTAATAAACGAAACTCTGTCAATTAAAAAAATCAAAAATATTGAATTTGTTGTGTTATAATTAGAACACTTTTATAAGTAAAGTTGTTACAATTAAAGCGTTTTATAATTAGAACACTTACATTAAATGCTGTTTGTAAAACAAAGAAATTTGTACAACCGAAATTACTATTTGAAACTGAAAATAAAGTTAATTTTGTTTATCTGTATAACCAAATTAAGCAGATATTTCATTGAAGTGCTCGATATGGCATTCACGTGAAAAGATTAACAATCGATAAACTATATTATTGAAAAAATAGTAAAACTGAAAGCCATAAAAACTGAACGATTTCTTTCTTTATTATTTCAGAAGGACCACACTGAGAGAAAAGGAAAACTATAAAATTGAAAGTAATTGCTTTAACCGACCTCAATTCCAAATGGTAATGATTTGTTGGAAACCGATGAAGTCAATAACCAACCAATTTCATTTTTTATTCATAGTAAATTATAGGTAAGGCTGATTTTTTTTTTTTTTTAAATCCATTTAAATTTATAGAATTTAAAAAAGAACTGAATTACATTTCCAATGAATTTTATTATTATTCTTTTTATTATCATTAAATATTTAGTAATAGCACTGGAATAATGGGCTGAAGGAACCGAGTTCAATTCCCGAAAGAGGTCAGGATTTTTTTTTTTTTTACTATTTCTGTTCCGGACGGGCCCAGCCTTTTGTAAAATGAGGATCAGGTTTATTTCTTAAGGTAAGCGAGGTTTAGAGTAGTTATTCGATCTCAGCTAGTTCGCATTGGTCGCTAAAACATCGGAGACAAAGAAATGTACGTATATCCTATAGTTGTTTGATTAGAGCCTATATTACGCCACTCTTTGCGCAATTCGCAACTGGAGAAACGAATGGTCATCTGTAATTTATTTAATAGTTCTCTCTTTTTTTTTTCCCTTGCGTAAAGAGTTACATTTTATTAACTTCAAAAAAAAAAAAAAAAATGAAAAAAATAAATAAAAAATAAATAAATAAATAAATAAATAAATAAATAAATAAAAATCAATGATGCGCTGAACTCTATAAAGGCTATCATTTGATTCCGTCATATCAGTTTGTTATCAATACATAAGGAATGAAAGGAAATTTTTTTTTTAATATTTTGTTTTTTTAAATTAAAAGAATTAGAATGGAAAAATGTTAATAATTTACTAATACATCTTTTCCCTTTCACTTAAAAAGTGATTTTTGCATTTACAAATACCTTCCATTGTTTTGTTTTTGTATTAATATTTTAGGACTTGCTCATCATAGTCTCAGCTTTACTTTTAAAAGTTCTTTTCTTCAAAATATTTACCATTTCAGTATCTCAAACATTTTGAGGCAATCGAATTTTCCCCCAAAAAATAACGTTACTTATATATTAAGGAAAGAACACGAAAAATAACCTTATTTGAAAAAAAAAAATGAAGCATAAGCATTAAAAAACTTCTTATTAAATTACTGTAACATCTTAGCTCCTTGACGATATTTCGTCTTTTTTATTTCAAAGACTTATTCATATCATAAACAAAATTCTTATATCAATCACATTCACTATTATTGTAATTAATTCTTGTTTTTGTATTATTTTGGATTTTGTAGTTTAGGAAAAGGAGAGAGATTCTCTTTTCCTAAGAATTTTGTTTATGATATGAATAAGTTTTTGAAATAAAAAAGACGAGATATCGCCAAGGAGCTAAGATGTTACATTAATTGAATAAGAAGTTTTTAATGTTTGTATTTATGGTTTAAGTAAATAAAAATGAAGCATTTTTCAATAAAAATAGAATTCTTCATTTATTTAGTTATTTATTTTTTTAATTTTCTTTCAAAGAATATAATCCATTATTAAAAAATGAAAATAGCTTTGCCTCATCTATATTTACTTTTTTTATACTTTGAACAAATAGAGATCAACATAATTTAAGGACATTGAAAAATCAAATTATTTAGTTTTCCTGATGTACACTTAATTTGCTTAATATCGGTTGTTTAGGAAATTATTTCCTTTGTTGTTTCTTTTCTTGCTGTGCCATTGGAAGAATGACGGATACAATTCGAAGGCCAGCACTGAAATATGAGAAATTTAAAAGCCGCATCAAAATAAATTCACAATTTCGGAAGTTTAACAATGAAAAAGGTAATAGCGAAAACTCGGGATCAGCGATATCTTATTAGTAGATAAATACTGTTCGTAGTAAATCTGATATTCTTCCGTATTTGGAAGACTACAGATTAGTTTATTAAATAAATAAATAAAGTTTTTCTCCAAGTTGTACGTGACCTATATAAAAATCTATTATAAGATAAATTGGTTACAGTAATAAACACATTAAGAATTCCAGTCAGATCATACGACATAAGATCGTTAACTAAAACTGGATAAACCTATTGCTGCTCACTTACTGCTTCGTTCTTGTAATTAATTTTCCTAACGAGAATTCCAAGAAGAATAAAATTCCTAGCAAATTTCAAAAGCAATCAGAAATGTACTTGAAGACTTAGAATTTAAATATGTTTTCGCTTCAAATAAAAAGACGAGAGAAATAAGAGCAGGCAATGTAATGGGATTACTGTCACTTCATTAAGGCTCTCAATTACATGAGTCAGTGTCAGACGCGTCTTCATTCACAGTTCCTAATGAATCTTTTCTTCGTAGTCACACAATGAGTTGGTCATTATTGTGAAAAAGGCCTTCCGTTATCTTTTTCTTCTCCATTTATTTCCGACAATCTCTAATTGGCGGAAGAGGAGTTAAGAAAGAGATTCTCTGTGCCACGCGACAGCAGGAAATGAGATCAGCCCATTAAGACCATTACAGGAAAATTTAAAACATCGTTTTCGTTCAGTGTTTGTTGCAATAATCGTTATTTCAAAGCCAAAAAAAAAAAAAAAAAAAACATTAAATCTATTAAAAACAAAATCTAAATGAGCAAGTTTCCTCAGATATTTTCGTACTTCTGCATTTGTAGATACTGATACAACAACAAGTAAATTATTTACTTATAAACCGAACTGGTTGAACAATTTTCAATTTAGTGAATAATTGATAAGCCAAGTAGGAAAGGACTGAACCAATGCAACAATCATCAATTGGCTCAAATAGTTTTCTAGTTATTCAACGATTAGTATATTATTAGATAATCTTTATGTAACACTGGCAGTGGTGCATGAAGGGGGGCGTAAGAGGGCTCCAGCCTCTTATTTTGGGAAGTGATCTTTGAAACAATTTATTAGCTTTTGTGATGGCGACCAACATTGGTAGTTACTGCGTTTGTCCTGTCCGTCCGTGTCTATCTACCCCTAACAACTTCCGAACGGAAGGTCGAATCGACAACAGATTTCACCACCGTGCTCAGAGGCCCGAACACTGTAGGAATGGGATATTTTCAGGGGCCAACGGCTCCCCATGTTCCAGATATTTGGCATTGTTTTCATTGGATTTCCGATAATAAAGATTAGCTTAAACGTCCGAAATGCAACCATTTCATTTTAGTTGTCAGCTCTAGCGTGATCGGTAAAGTCTCGGACTCAAGCTGAATGCTGCCCCCTCTCCCCTTTTCCATCCCAGCCATTATACAGTAAACTCCCGATTATCCGCGAACCTCTCCTATTTCCATTTTTTTTTTTACTGTACAATAAGTTCCGGAATTAAAAAAAAATTAAATGATAGAATAAGGTAAACAATAAAAGAGGCTAATAAAGTAAGTGAAGACAATTATAGACAAATAATTTAAAGAACGACCTTGTAAGCGGAGCTTAGGCCGACAGGTTACACTAAATTACGGGATATCCTTCCCCTAATAATAAAATTTAAAAATAAATAAATAATTTAAAATAAAATAATTGCTTATAATGTATGTACTGTATGTATTGCCATTTTAATGTAAAAAAAAAAATGTTAAAAGCATTTTTGTGTTGATTCTCGTCCTATTTCGGATTATCCGCGGAATTCGCTTATCCGCAGTTGCCGCGCCATCCAATTCCGCGGATAATCGGGAGTTTGCTGTACTGGGTGTGCCACTGAACATAGGCAACCAATAAATATTATTTCAATTATTCAACATTTGCCAAGTAAACTGGATTTTGTAGAAAAACCAGAAACTTTTTTTACCGCCTGTTTTCAATTCTATTGAGCATTAAGTGACTAACAATGATCGAATCCAATGAGCTACATTAACCTACAATAGTAGATGTACTATGTAATTTCGAACAAATGAAGTAATTCAAACATATCCAATACTTCAATTTATTCATCAAATAAAATGTCTCTACAACAGAATTTCAATTTATTCTAATTTATTCAGCAATCACCAACATTTACTAACTCAATAGCCACAGATATTGAATATCGAGATGCATAATGATACTAAACTCCAATTCTAATATTTCATGTCGTATCTGTATTTATTTTGATTTGGGGGCCAAATTGTCGATTCTGGCTGTGTGAGCTTCTTCAGGTAGGAAGTAAAGAACAAATATAATTCAAAATTTGTGAAGTGATGTCTAGCAGTTCTATTGCCTCATTGTAAAGATTCAATCAATAATTAAAATTTTCTATTGATTGTTTAGTTTAATTGTCTAACAGTACTTCCAACATAATTGATTGAAATGCGAGTCACATTAGGAATGTTGTTGAACTGTATTTTTAATCCAACATATGGCAATGACCTCAATTTTGGCTAAGCAAAAATAAGACACTTTTTCTATAAATCCGTTTACATTGTTTACGTTACATTCATGCAAATATGTAAACAGATACAGTCAGCAGATAAGTTATTTATATTTAGTAAATGTCAAAGAAATCTTAAAGTGAAATTCCTAAAAATGTGATAAGCAAATGAACCGTTACTTTTCCACGGAGTGTTGTTTTTTTTTAATTGAACAACAGAACGAGTTTCTTCCACTTCTTCCTGTTACAAATATTTTGTTTCGGGAACAAACATGATAAACAAGATTATAAGAATAAGAATAGAAGTAGGTCTTAGATTCAAGTATTTCATTTTACTTTATTTAGTTTTACTTCTTCTTTTATTTTTATAGTCTATCTGAAAAAAAGAATGAAATGTTATTAATGCAATTTTTCACGAGAATTTGAGTTTTTTTCATTTTTTTTTTTTTTTTTTAATTAAGAAACTATTCTAAAATTAAGAATGGTTTTTTAATGAAACTATAAAAACAAAATGGAACAATAAATAAATGTTGATTATCAAGAAAATACTATTAAAATAACATTTCTAAATTTACGAAATTTAAAGTATTTCACTAGAATTTAGCAAAATATATATTGAGAAGTATTTGATAAAGAGCATTTCATTGGATGAATTTGATGCAATTACATATTCGAAGTATTTGAAAAAAAAATATTTTAGAGAGTAGGGTTTTTTTCTGGAGATACCCGAGATGCAATTATATTAATTTTTAATTGTTTAATTTATTATTTAAAAAATTAAATTTTAATATTCTTTTTTTTATTATTCATTTTTTTTTTTCTTATGCCTTTCGTTACCGCTTTCACAAGTGATCAGGTCTACAATAAATTCATCATTATTTTCTTTGTGAAAAATGATTTTCTGAATAATACCCCTTTGTTAAATAGTAAGCAAAATAGTAAAAATATTAATAGAGAATAAGATATAGGAAACTATATTATTTCTTTACATCCTCTATTACAAACGTTTAAACTGAGATACTTTTCATTTTGCGAAATACAACTTATTCTTTTTTGTAAAAGATAGCGAATAAATGAAGTTATTTTTTTTTTAAATAAAAAATAAATATTCCTATTAATATATACTGTTATTTCCAAGAAATTTTTTTTAAAATTCTTATTGTATTTTTTCTATAAATTAAAATTTCCTAAATTAGATTATCCTCCCTAACGCGCAGTCGCAGTCAAATCACTCACTTTCGATTCTAGAAACTACTAGAATAAAGATTTCAGAATAAAAAAAAGAACTCATTTTAAAGGCATTTCATTTCCTAAGGACGCTATATTTTTGAATCTTAATTAAAGTTCCAAAGACGAAATAAACTAACGTTACGATAAAAATAAAGGAAAAAATCACTGAGATATTTCATTTTCAAATACCCATATTTCGAGAACGAAAGAACCTAATTGTGTCAAGATTTAATTTGGAAGAATTTCAAAAACTCAAATTCAAAAGAATTTTGAAAACTTTAAAAAAACAACAAACTTGAATAAGATTAAAAACTTGTCCGATTTATTTAGAGTGAGAGAGAAGGTCTACTTAAAATTTATGGAGGGTTGTTGTTTCAAGAAATATATATTCCATCCAAATACAAGTATCAGTGAATCATTACTTCGAGCTGCTTTTAGTAACAAAATTAAAAATCTTGAATTTATCTGTCATCAAATCTTCAATATCCTTTGTTTTGATTTTAGTTTTCCAAAGTCAACTGTCTATTCCAATTTATTAAAATGATAAAGAAGCAGTAGCGTACCAAGGGGGTGGCGGGGGGGCGGTCCGCCCAGGGCCCCCACCTGGGAGGGGCCCCCATCAGGCAGCCGAGGGGGCCCCACCAAGCAGCTTATTTCCCTTTTTTTTGGTTGTAAAAGCAAGACTAGGGGGCCCCCTCCACACAAGATTTCCTTTTTTTTTTTTTTTGATTATAAAAGCAAGTCTAGGGGGCCCCATCTACAACTCCCGCCCCGAGCCCCCAAAGGCGTTGGTACGCCACTGTAAAGAAGTAATTCTTTGTAAAATTCCGCTCACTGTTGAAGAAAAGTGAAGAATCAAAATACTGAAATCTGTCTGAGAGATTTGGCAAAGAAGTTCGTTGGTTATATCAATTTCATTAAAAATACAGTGTTTACAAGTGACATCCAAAACAGCTGTTTCACGGTAAAATTGCCGATCCTCAGTTGAGAGTAGTCACTGTAAACAACAGGTCTTAATACGGAGGTTAATATAAGTAATACGGAGGTTCCATGCTTGTTCATACCTTAAGTTATATCAATTTTTCTCAGATAATTTTGTCTTTTTTATTAATTTGTCTGATAATGTTATCATAAAACTATTAGAATTTACAATGTTTTTAGTCTAATATTTTTTTTTTGTGTGTGTGTGTGTGTATTTGTTAATAAGGATAGTATTAATCGAAACTGAATGTTATGTACAGCGCTGATGCAAAACCGAAAATCTAGTTCAGTAAAAGTGGCACTGATGCTCTTTGTTCTAAAACAAACGTCCATTTTTGCAGTGAAGTCCATGGCAAGTAAAAAGTATGGTGTCTTCATTTCTACTCATATAAGGTATGTTTAAACTCAATTGCTTAAGAATCCATCAAAATCAAGATGCGCAAGAAGCTTCTGAGATGTATTGTTACTCGAAATACTGGTAAACTTAACATCCTATTTTAATCTGAAACTCAGCTTTGAAGAATGAATGTTATAGAGAAAATTGCAGAACCAGTTTTTATCGGTTTTACAAAAGTAAAACCACTTTTTACACATTAATAGTATTTTTCTTGTTTACAACCTATTTACACTAAAGAAAGAAAGGCTCACAAAATCAGAATTTCTTTGGGTTTGTGTCTCTTTTTCTCTGCGTCATGAAAGGATCTTCTGCAAACTTGGAATGTATATTTACGGACCTAAGACGACATTATTTTCTGTATTTAAAAATGTCTATTTAGTTTTCTTGTGAAGAACTTTGCAAAGGAAGAAACAAAATGCATTTAGCAGAGAACAATGAATTTCTACAACATCGAAAATCATTATAAAATTGCGAGTGCTGTCAATGTTTCAAATTTACCGGATTGACCTTATTTTGAAAGTAACTAATTTTCCACAAACAGAAACTCTGAAGGCAGATTGTTATTACCTAAATAATCAAATTTAAGAATAGTTTTACAAGAGTTTTCTTTTTAATTAATTTAATTTATTAAATTAATTTAAAACAACAAAACATTTTAAGGAAAACAGATTTTTAAGTCCTTTTAAGGATTCTCGTGGTTATTTTTTTATTTAAATTAAATCATGCTAATTCTGCTTTTAATAGTTCTGCTGTTTTTGAATAGCAACTTTCTGTTTTGTTTTTTCTTGTTCTGTGATTTATAAAAATCCATGAATTAAATATATATATAAAAAAGAAACATAGATTCATTAATGGATTGATTCAAATGCAAACAAAATGATTAGGACGCTATAAACCCTTAGTTAGAAACTCTCTTATGGGTATTGAATTGGAACTATTTTGTTTGCGATATTATACAGTAGATTCCGTCTTAACTGGCTTAAATGGGACCGAGGGTAAGCCGGTTAAGCGAAAATCCGGTTAAACCGGAGAAGTGAAATAAAGTTCGGATGTATTTGTCTTATAAATAAATACACAATTAAAATATTGCGTAATTTTACTCAATCTATTAAAGTACTATAAGTTACATATCATTAAAAAAAATGAGTAACCTTTTTTTGTTGAAGTCTAGAAGTTCGGCAACTTGCCGCATAGTTTCGCCATTTTTTATCAGCATCACATCAGTGGGGGAAGCTGATGACTGCTGCTCCACGTAGCATAATGCCACTTCTAAAGCTTTCATTCCATCCATTTGAGATATTAGGTTTTCTTTTTTTATTTTGTTTATGTGTTTTTTTTATTTTTATTTTTAGCTTTTTTTTCATTTTAAAGCTAAAAAAAAATTAGACCGGTTAAAGCGGAGATCCGGTTAAACGAAGTCCGGTTAAGTGGAGTCTACTGTACAAAGTAACGAATTCTTGCAAATTGAGAGGTTATCACAGTAAATATTCAAATCTCGACGTTTCACATTACTCAAAAAAAAAACAACTTAAAAATACTATTTAAAAAGATTTTTTTTTAGATATGTTGGCGCGAAACTACTGCTTGTCTGCTGGTAAAATTAGAAAAGATGATACGTTATTCTTCGACAAATAAGAAAAATGGCGCTCTAGCTGATAATTTTGACTCAAATAAAGCAACTTTGCTCAGATACTGAATAGCTACGTCTTAGAACAAAGAGAAAGGAGGGTTCACTCCTTTCGGCACATTATATCTCCAACATTCTAAAACAGCAGAAAGAAACAAGTTTTATAGTAAAGACAGTAATGTTCACCTCTGAAATTCAATGAGAAAAATTACAGTGGATAACCTGCAACCATTCGAATACAGCGAACAGATATAAATCTAACGTCGGAACAAATGTGGAACCCGCAAAAGTTAAAACAAACAATAAAAACTCGCCGAAAGGACAAATGGCGAGAAAATTCATGTGTACGCTACACAATGCCGTTATGAATTTTCTTAGCACATAAAAATCAGAAAACTATTAATAGTAATAATGGGTGAGACCAAGTTGTACACAAAATGACATCCTAGTATAGCTGTTTCACGCTTATATGGCGATCATCAGCCAGGAGCAGTCATCAGTACACAACCAAGTCTCGATACACGGGGCCTATATGATCAAACGTCGAAACAAATGTGGAACCCGCAAAAGTTAAAACAAACAATAAAAACTCGCCGAAGTGCTTTCTTATTTATGCGCTAAAAAATTCAAAGTGCCGCGTATGAATTTTCTCGCGAGTTTTTATTGTTTGTTTTAACTTTTGCGGGTTCCATATTTGTTCCGACGTTTGATCGTGTAGACCCATGTATCGAGACCTAGTTGTGTACTGATGACTGGCTGATGATCGCCATATTAGCGTCAAACAGCTGTACTAGGATGTCATTTTGTATACAACTTGGTCGCACCCATTGTTATTATTATAGATATAAATCTACTTTGAGACGTGAACGATCTTTATTTTATCTAATGCCTAGTTGCACCACTTCACTTCAGCAGTGCTATTGAAACAGCAAAGGAAAATTTAGCCTTAACCTTGTTGCACCACTCGATTCAACTTTATGGACTAACGCTGGATCTGTGTTTATCTCTAGAACTCAATGTAGAATCAAATGTTAGTCATCAGAAGTACCGCAATGCGACTGTTGACTCATTTAATGAATTCTAGTTCAATTCTGATATCAAATATTGATATTACCGATATATGTAAGTAAGAGTTCTTGCAAATAACAGGATATTCATTTACATGAAATCCAAAATAATTTATTTACAAGAAACCTCAAAGGATTAGCATTTCTAATTTAATTTTACTATCCGACTCAGCTTAACATCAAAACGCTGTCTAACAGCGCAGTAGTAGCCAAAATGGCAATATCAAGACGTGCAAGGCTTTGTATTTGTTCAATAGCTCTAGGCACTGCGGAAGGCAAATCAAAACTCCTGGACAACCGAATTGGTAATAAGAATTGGACATAAAAAAAAATAGCTTCTTTAGATCTTCAAAAATTGAAAAACTTGAAAACTTTTGAAAATAACACTGAAGTACTTTTTTTTTCTTCTTAATAGTAATTTACGTTCTTGTTAACTTCCTGAGGGAAATGAGGCAAACAAAGAAAAGAGGCCATTAGCTCCAGTCATAAATCTCAAAATAAACAAATCAATGCGACTTGTTCAAATTTATTTTATTTTGTTTCCTAAAAATTATACAGTGGAAACACTTTTCGAGGAAGAAACAAAATGAACCATCTTGTCATTCGAGGTTTGTATTTTTCTTTATTCTTAAAACAGAAATAATAACAATATTTGTAATATGTACCAACTACATTGCTTAATGAAAATAACTATGTAAGTTGTTGGGTTTTTTTTTTTTGAAATAATTATGTAAGTTTCTCGAAGTGTAAACATTTCAAGAATAACTTAAATCTGGAAACATTCCAAATATCATGTTTTCAGGTTTGAGAACTGTAACTTTATAACAGTTGGTTACTTGAGTTTTCAGGAATACAATTGATGTCATCTTATAAAGATTTATGAATGAGTGGATTTATTAATTTAAGTAAGGGACTAATGACGCTGTTCAGAGAGGTACAAACAAAGGAACGTGTTAAAAAGGTGGCAGATGATGAACATTTTATAGGCAGCCCTGACTTTTATTTTGATTAGATGGTTTGAATTTTAAATCCAACCTGTATATTCTAAGGCTCCAGGATCAAAGATACTCCAGATACCAAAACAAAACAAACAAATAAAACCTAACCACACAACTATGATGGCAAAATAGCTGAGAAATGATAGGAAAAGTACTCTATAGCAATTTCAGAAGAAATCAGGGAAATGGGCAACAAGGATTTCATTGTGCAGTTCTATGTCACAGTTCCATCGACTGACTGAAACGTACTAGAGGAACAAAATAGTGTAGTCATTTTAGGAAAATTAGTTTAAAAAATTGTTACAAGCATGGGACTTGGTATATGGAAAGTACTTGATCATCCCAATAACATACTAAAAGTCCCCAAAAATCAAACTTGTGCTACGGCCGCCATCTTGGAAAATGGCGGCTGAAATGAACATTTCTCATGCGCCTGGCAGCAACCCCTTTTAACCCCTATAGGCAAGCCCCTAATTGAGAAACAAAGATAATTTTGGTGTCTACGTCTTCCTAAGGGATTACTCTTTCCACCTATTTGCATTTTATGAATATCAGGGATCCTACGGGAGAGAGGGAGGGTAAAGTTCGAGCAATTTAATCAATTTTGCCAACTTTTTTGTTTTTCTTCTTCTTCATCTTCTACAAATTGGGTACTATCGTCAGAAGTGTAACCTCCTTGGAATCCCTGTTCCATTAGCTTTCCAACGATTTATAGTTCATGGCGCTGGGATAATTAGGAGCCGTGCTACGGCCAACAGTGTGAAGTTCTACGACTTCCTTGATTTCACTGGCAGGCGTGTATGAAGGGTTAATCCAAAAACTTCAACATGATATAAAATCTTACCTGTTTGTTTTAAAATTGTATTGACAGAGCATTTTAATGAAGATGAAAGTACAAATTAGTGCCAACAACATAAATTGCGTTGAGAAGCTTTTTTATGTCCTGAATGATTACACCATGTTTCTTTGAAAAAACAGTACATAAAACGTGGGCTGAAATGCCATACTAGTATATCATAAGATACGCTCACTTAAATTTTAATTTCTTTCAAAGAAATAAAAACATTTTACATATATTAAATATTGCTGAAGGCTACAAATTAAGGTATGCTTTCTTAAAACTGTTAGTATACTCAATTAAATATATTTTATCTTTAAATTTTATCAAATTAACACTGTAATTTATTTTGATTTAGGAAAATATAAAATAAAAATAGAAGACATATGTTGCCTTAATGAAAATATAGTACATAGTTAGTTTTCTTCATCATCATCAGAAAGAATTGTAGTGTTCACTTCAGAATTCATACATGATAATCTTTGGCAGTTTCTGCACATGGCAGAGCAGGTCAAGCCAGATCTTCTACAGTCACATCTATTAGTATAGTCTGATTTGCAAGCACATGAGATGAGTGTTAACAAGTCTGGTGGAGCAGGGTTTTTGGTCATGGGCACAGGTTTCAAGAGGTTTCCTTCTTGTATCCATCCCCATTCAGTGGGATTCATCTCATTACCCATCCACTGTTGAACTTGCAGGTAAACGCGATATGAATGCTGAGCTGCTGCATCACTAGTTGGAGGCAAAGATGCAAGGTCAAAGGTTTTACCCACTGACTGCTTAGAAATCAAGTGATGGTATTTGTAATATCTGAAATCATCTAAGGTAGTACTGTTTGATGGTCGATATAGTTGAAGAAAAAATACTTCGCCTGCAGCAGCTATGTCTTCTTTGCTTGAAGAAGGATCGTTAAATACTTTCATTTTCTCTCTGAGAGCACTGTCTTTCTCTAATACCCTAAATGCATTTAGCTTTCCTTTCCTGAACATGGCAGAGGTTGAGTCACAGCCTGTTACTGCGTGTGCAAACATAAGAAGCTCCCTAGTTTCTCCAAGAAAGGTATTTGTCGAGCTATACTGTACAAAGTTTCTTGTGATTTAGAACCAGAAGCAGGACTGAGGAAGAAAACCTTGTCTGAAAACCTTTCAGAAGCAAATGTAGTTAAAAGAACAAGCAAATCTGTGTCTTGGCCAACAACTACAACTGCAGCACCAGTAAGTGCCATTTCTAATGCTGTTGAAACGATTACAGAATCTGCATCTGCTTCTGCCAATTTCACTTGTATATTCGATGACATGAAATGATATCAAATAAGGAACAGTATGATTGGCATAGACACTTCCCCACAGCTCTTCTATGCCGCTTCCTTTCGTGATGTTTCCAATACATCCCAGGTAACTCATTAACAGATGAAAGCCTCCGAGTCTAACAGTAACTGAAGAGATTATGCTGTCCTTTTCTGCTGCTTCCACTATTTCGCATGCTTTTATGAAAAGTGGTTGGTCAAAGGTTACAATACAAGACCTATTCTTCAGATTGCATTCTGATGCAGCAAATGTCAAAGCAGAATTAATTGTGGTCAGATTGCTGGCCTCTAAATGGATGACAGGCAATATTAGAATTTTCAAAATTTCATAATTTCCAGCTTCTTGCATAGCTTCTTGCATGAATCCATTCTAGAAGGGAAAAGAATTTTCTGAAAATAAGAATCCTGCAATCCAAAGAAAATTCACCTGAAATCCATTTTGAATCACGCCTAACTCAACACTTTTAACATCAACTGATTTCATCTTTAGGTTCTTTAAACCTGCTGTGGATGGTTTCCTGTATTGCACTAGAGGTATTGAGTTAATAGCAGGATTTAATTTCCTCTTAGGTTCTCGAACCAAAGGAGTGGAAGTCAAAACTGTTATGCATTTTATACCGCCAAGTACGTGAATTGTACCATATCCATCTATTGTCTTTGTGTTTACATCGGCATTGTCGAACACATATTGCATAAAGGCATCATTACGTCCCTCTGGTTGCACATTTTCATCGGCTGCATTTAGGTATGCTAACAGTCTCATTATATGAAGCACACAGTGACATTGAATGAAGCAGATCAATTACATGTCTACAGCCATACTTTGAATGTAAGTGTACTGATAGGGACAGGTGAAGTGGTGAAAGAAATGATCTTGGGCGACAAGCTGCTATTATAGATTGGCTAATGATAGTAATTGATCTTGATTTTTCATTTTCTTTTCCCTTACTTCCCTGAATCAAAATGTTAAGGAATCGTTCTAATGATTGTGGGATAAGGTTTGAACCTCCATTATTCATTTCATCTACCGTTGGATACGCTGACATGTCACAAAATTTTCCTCTAATATCCTGCCTTACTATTTCTGCAGCCATTTCTACTATCCGAAGACGTTCACTTTCTATTGTTTTCTTTCTTTGTGAATATCACTGATCAAAGAGAATGTTATGAGCAGTTCCCAAGAAACTGATAATAAGTGGCCTGCTTCCAAACGCTTCAGTTACTATTATTCTGTCTTTAAAGTGACTTTTTAAGCGAGTTTTAAGAAGGTAGTCCGAAATATCACACTGCTCTCCACCTGGAATATGGTTGATAATGTCTTTCATTTCAGGTAAGGTGAATTAACATTCATCTTGGCTCTCATTATAATCATACAGAAATTGCAATATAGCTTCATATTTATCATTAGTTGGTCTTCCTGACCTGGTATGTTCCTTTATACGCCTGAAACTAACATAACAATCAACATGATATCGCGCCTCCTCTGCTATCAAATCCACATTCATCACCCGATACTTCACATCTTCACCCAATTGATCTTCACGTTCACTACATTTAGTCAAAATAGATTTCTGAATTTCCTTCGTTTCAATCAATGAAATTCGCCTTCTCATACCTTTCGACAATTTACGATTCGGAGTTATTACATTTTTCTCACAAAATAGGCAACAAGTCTTGTAACAAAATGATGATCGTGATCTTCGTGAAGATCCTGAACTTCTTTTTTCATGTTCTTGCTCTTCACGTTTTCGTTTTGATGCTTTAATACTTCTTGGTTTTGTGTAGATTTTTCTTCAAGTAATGTGAACTTTAATTTCTTCACGATTAATAAATTTCTGCCACAACTCATCTTCTCTTTCGTTACTTGCTGCAAGAAGTCCTCCAAATCCTTTTCTTACAAACACAGTTTTTCCTTTACTGAGGTTCTCATTGCACAAAACACAATTCACTGTTTCCATATTCATGGTTCACTTTCAAACACATGTATTCTTTTGATGATGTCTCTTCTGTCTCTTCCCCCAATGTCCAAAGTCCAACATCACTCTGACAACAATTTAGCCTCGCACCCATGTCCCATTCTAATCCCACCTATTAAGCCACAACACATATTTTATGCAGCAGATCTTCACCTGGTAATTCAAGTTCAACATACAAATTTAAAACATTTGGTTACGGTGCATACTTTCTGAGAGAATAGAAATATCTTAACCCTCATACACGTCTGCCAGTGAAATCAAGGAAGTCGTAGAACTTCACACTGGTGGCCGTAGCACGGCTCCTAATTATCCCAGCGCCATGAACTATACATCGTTGGAAAGCTAATGGAACAGGGATTCCAAGGAGGTTACACTTCTGACGATAGTACATAATTTGTAGAAGAAGATGAAGAAGAAAAACAAAAAAATTGGACAAAATTGATTAAATTGCTCGAACTTTACCCTCCCTCTCTCTCGTAGGACCCCTGACATTCATAAAATGCACATAAGTGAATAGAGTAATCCCTTACGAAGACATAGACACCAAAATTATCTTTCTATCTCAATTCGGGGCTTGCCTTGCTGCCAAGCGCATGAGAAAGTTCATTTCAGCCGCCATTTTCCAAGATGGCGGCCATAGCACAAGTTTGATTTTTGGAGACTTTTAGTATGTTATTGGGATGATCAAGTACTTTCCACATACCAAGGCCCATGCTTGTAACAATTTTTTAAACTAATCACCAAAATTTGACTTAAAATGACTACACTAAAAGAGTTTCAAGAATAGAACAGTTGTTCCGAACCACTTTTAAGATCAAGGATAATAGAAATATTTCAGTTGTGTGGCTCAATAACTTCAGGCTATCCAATCTTTTCGATTTATAATAGTAACACTGAAAAAAATATATATAAACAGAATTTAAATATTGCAAAAGGAAGAGCTACGGCGAAATCAAAGGTTATTCATCATTCACATTAAAACTATGAGTATTTTTCTGCACGTGAAAATGTTCAGGGGGAAGGTCCTGGAATTCCTCTTAAGAATCAAATATTTTATGTTAGGAAAATCTGTTGCATGTGTAAATATAGGTGTAAAGACAGAGCCAGTGAAATCTCGAAATATGTAGAGTTGCGCCTATTTATTTTGAAAGACGAAAATTGAGCAAACACGTGATCCCCGCCCCTCCGAAATTTTGAAGACGATTATTTTTGTTTTGTTTTGCTTGATGGAAATAAATTTCTAACTTTAAGCTTATAGTTTAAATAAACTATAATTCTGAACAGATCTTTTCAGCTTAAGTTATAAAGGGCGCAAGTCGAACTTTTAATATTAAAATTGAATGGATTTAGGAGATTTAATTATGGCGAAACTCTTTAATAAGAGCCCTTTGATATGTCTGATGTCACGCCTAAAAGATTCTAAATAAATAAAGTCAAAATAATTTACATGTGATCTAATAATCAGACATTTTGAGCTAAAATCCTCGCACATTTTGCAAAATTCTTCTGTTTTATAAAGCATTTTTTTTTTTAAAAAGAAAAGGTTAAAAAAATATCAACAAAATTATCTTTTCACATAATGCCTTTTTTTGAGTCGAGCTGATACTCTGGGACGGCCTTTTCGATTTGATTCTTGTTTTTTATTTTCTTACTTTTAGTTATTGAGGGGTCACTGTCTCCATCTTGTAAAATTATCTTTTTAACCTTTTTTTCCCTCCACTACATTTTCGTTTTACAGAAGAACGAAGAAAACAAAAGAGATGATTTACAACATTCTTGCTTTTAACATCAATTTTAGAGAAATATTGCAATTGTAGCATTTTTGTCATTTCTGAATAATTCTTTCAATTTCTGAATATCTAAGGAACTTAAGAATAATTGCGGGACACAAATGAGTTCTTTGCAGTAACGAGAAGACGCTTTCGTAATATGTATGTGAAGCATTCTTTCCATTTCTATTGGAAGGAATTGATCGTGCACATATTTCAGCAGCTGTTGCTTAAAGGCGCAGGAGCGACGTAAGCTAAGCTGCGCCACGAAATTGAGAAATAGTCGTTAGTACTTACAGAAGAAAACAACGATGCCCACGCCGGGATTCGAACCCAGCTTTAGATGCAGTTTGTACAACGGCAAGATGCAGTTTGTACAGAGATTTGGTTACAAAGCACTTAACAGAGAAAATTCTCCCAATTCTGGTTTTAAAAGATGCTAAGTTTACTATAGAAACGAGTTCTTTCCTGATTTTGATCAAAATGGATCTACAAATATACGAGATAAAATAAGTAAAGCCTCATGTAGGGAATTCTAAAACAAAAGGTCAACTGCAAATCAATATTCAATTACCACTTTCGTTACTAACTAATTTTGCTATTTATGTCTCTCTTCTTTTATTTTAATATTTTTACGCATGAACAATGTAATGTAAATTTTCAACATTTCTGTCTTATTAATGTTTTTATTTCTGTCTTAAAAACTGTCATAAAGCAGCAACACGAGAATACACCGGAACAACTTAAAAGAAAAAAAAAAAAGAAAAAAATGCTTAAAAAGAGAATAAATATACAATGAGTATTACTTAGCTTCTACAAGAGTCTTCCAAAGATAATAAACAATGAATTCCATCTTTGGAACTAAAGAAGAAAACCCCGTGCTAAAAGTAGTAAAATTTGAAGCGTCTTATTTTCAAAACATATTTCTGCTTAAAGGCGTAAAACAATGAAAAATCTAACGCTGACACTATTTACCAAATTCAAGTTCACTGAATATTTTAAATGAAAACAAAAACGAAAGAACTATTTAGGGCTACAGAAGAATCTCATTTACATTTCATTAAATATGCAGCAGGAATTTTACTACGTAATAATTTATTGTTCAAATATAAATTGTTTTCTTTTCAATAAACAGTTTTTAATTAACCAAATTTTAAATTTCAAACTCAGGCTTATAAAATCATTCAGTCTGTATGTGTGTATTCCTCCTAATAACTTATAATCAGTTGGACGGCTCTTCCGGAAACTTCTCGAAAACTTTTTGCGAGGAGATAAAATTCCCACAGAAAAACCATTGGAATCGAAACTTGAATTTTATCCTATTTCTATTAATACTTTATTATCTTAAACAATGAATATTAATCCTTTCACTAAGCCTTCTGCGTGGTTAGATACGATTAAAGATTAATCCTTAAAATTATTCTTTTAGATTTAAGCGTAATTGGAAGAAATTTCTTTTAGGCCTATTTCATCAATGGCTATGAGAAACGTATCCGAAGAGATACAAAAATTCATAGTAAGGGAAAAAGTTGTAATGGGGCCCAGATATAAAAAAATAATAAATAAAGTAAAATTCAATAAATATTTAAAATAAAATATTATTATTTTTTTGTAATTCTAACTTCTTATCTCCTTCATTCATTCATTTAAGAACAAAATCCAATCAAAGATTCATTCAATTGTGAAATTTAGATAAGCTTCTGTACTTTTAACATCCTCTAAGTCAGGTTTTTAAAGTTTTAAAAAAATACAAAGAAAACTAAGAAAGAAAAGAAAGATATCTTTACATGATTTTTTGATTAAAAAGATAATAATAATAATATCATTATTATAAAAATATTAAAATTAAATATAAATATATTATATTTATTTTATAAATATAATAAATATAAAATATTAAATTTTTTTAAATGTTACTTATTTATAATAAAACTTTTAGAATTTTTTTCTTCGCAAATTCTGGATACAGTTACTGAGAACTGGAGCTCCGAGCGAATGAAAATTGACTGAGGACCGTTTATTGCTGCTTCTGCAACTTAATCTTTCCTTATTTTCTTACAAAATTCCAAAGGTATTCTTCAAATGAATAATAAAAATAAAGTAACTCGTCTTTTCAAAAGCAGTTTTAAATGTTAACTTAGATGGAGACATATTTTATGGTGTCGTAGCATAATGAGAAAAATTAAAATGCTCACTCTTAATTTTCATAAATCTCGACGGTGAAAGACGTTCCATTTCAAAATATTCGAAGTTTCGTGACTTTGAGTTGTTTTGTGCGGACGGACAACAATCAACAGTAAGCGATTTCGAACGCGCCTAAAAATAAATTAAACAATTAAATTAAAGGCATTCGAGAAATACAATAAATAAATAAATAAATAACATTTGAAAATATCCATATTTTCATTACGAGTAATTCAGTGCTGTCTACTGTGGATTTTAAAAAAATCATCCATCTGATGTTCTTTGGTTGGAATTTTAAGAAAAATGAAGGGAATAAGGAAGTGGAAAAGAACGTCATCATTCGTATTTTTATAGTCTGGTCAGAAGAAAGTAGTTAGTTGTTATGAAAAGGAAGCAAAGCAGTTGTCTGCAACCAATTCTTTTTATCCAGTGGCAAAAAAAAAGCACGAACCTTACATTCCACGCTTACTAGCGAGGTAGTATTTGAGGCTGGTAATTCATTTTCGGTTAACAGGATTCTTATGTCTATTGAAAGCCTAGGTGTGAAGAACATTCCTCGCATATTCTTGTGTTCGTTTCTCACTTTAACAAATGCGTGGCTAACATAGCAACCAACTGAATCATGACCAAATATTTCGTCACGTCTATTTCATTTCACGAAAATAAATACTACAATTTTAAAGGCTGTGTGTTATTCTGTTCTATCTGAATTTTAGCAGAAAAATGAAATTTTTTGCTGATTTTAATAAACATGTCTCTTGATAAATTTCTGATTTAATTAGTAAAGAATTTCTAATTAAACAAAAAAACATTAAGTTTTTAAAATTGCTAAAATTATAATATTTATATATAAATTTGTACTGTATTTTAGCAGTTTTATATAATTATAAAAAAACTGCTAAAATACAACAGTTATATAATTATGGTGCCTTTTTTATGTTATATAATTATACAGGGGAGGCTATTAGTCCCAAAGGACTAAATATTTTTTTTTTATTGTAATTGTTTTTATTTGTTCATAATAAACTTTATAAAATGATTTTTTTTTTTAAATTTTGCTTATTACGAGAATAAACAAGAAATAAAAGTAATTAATAATCAAAAACATTCACATTCGTGACTAATGGCAAAACCTGCTTTTATATGTACATGTTTACTTTATATAATTATATAAGACAATACCGTTTTGATAACTTAAAACTAACCGTAATTTACAGCTGTTACTTCAATCTTATTTCAGCAGCTTATATCAAAAATTGCTGAAATGAAATTAAAGTAACAGATATCAACTTGTGGTGTTTTTGTAAAAACAAACGCTTTTTTTTTTTTTTTTTTAATTCGTTGTACTTTTTGAAAATATGTACTTAGCACTTAAACGAACATTTAAATAAATAATTAAACGAGAAAGAGAGAAAAAAAAATCCTTCACGTCAAACGCATAAAATTAACTTAATATTTTCCTCATTCTCAAAGTTAATTGCGGTATGTGGAGGTAATAACTAATAAGATTTAAGAATCTTCACTTCCTTTAAAAATTATATTAATCTTCATTTCCTTGTACAGCCTCTTTATTTATATTTTCAGGACAGGTAGATTTATTTGTCTGCTCCTCAACTGTGCCTGAAGAAGTTCAGAAATCGTTCTGAGCGAAATATTGTATATATAAAGAGGTTGTACAAAAAAATTAAGATTGTTTCACTGTTTGCTTTGTTATGGCTCAGATACAACATTTAGCCTTTCTTTGAAGTGGAGAGCATTAGTAGGATGGACGTAATCTAAGATGTCCAAACAGCCATGATACCTTCAAAAGTATTTGTGTCAAGATAATGGAAACAATTCCAAAGGACTAGGGATACGACAATACAAGATGATTGTTTTCTAGCCTTAACTGCCAAGCTTATTAATACATCAACACTCGTTGATTTTCTGCGACAGATTGCTTCACGATCTACTGTGTCTCGAAGGCTTCACCAGAGATTCCTTAATGCAAGAAGACCTGCAGTTCTGATCTGAGGAGAATCTGGAACACGATACCACCTTTCTAAAATTACGAAAAGATAGCATTAAGGACTTGACGGTTTCACGATAGCAAAGACTTAAGGTTTGTTGGTCGCAGTGATGTTCTTGTATTTTTGTGGATATCTGATAACTTAGCGATACAAAAAAAGAGCTCCTAAAGTCTTCTGCTCACTTTTTTAAGATTGCAGTTGGTCCGGTGTTTGTTTTACAGACGAGAAAGCCCGCCCATATAAAGCTGAGATGATCGACGAATTCCTTTCCAAGTGAAGACATTGCTCGGATGGAATGGTCCGTTACGTTCTCCAGACTTAAATCCAAAAGAGCATTTTTGGGATGTATTATGAAAACGCCAAAAACCTACAGGAGCTATGATTGCTCTTCTCGAAGAATGAGTTTCGCTGCTAGACTTACCACGGACCTGATTCACATCATGTGTCGACATTGTGAGGCCTGTATAACTGTTAAGGGCAATCACATTCCTTAATATTTTTCTGAATAGGTGACACTGCTTCAAAAATTTTTCGTTATTTCATTAAAACTTTTGCTTTGTCCGTTTTGTGTATTTTGATGCTTTATTTTTAACGTAATCAACAAGTTCATTTATATTAATATTAATAACATGGATAACATGTTCATTTAATGTAAAAAAAAAATTGGTGTAATAATTTTATATTAAACTTCTATTTTTACCTGCGCTGTTCATAGTTGAGATGTCAAAAATAAAGCCGACGCACCTATCTAAGACAAAGATGGCTTAATAACGAAATTAAAATGACTACAGATTCGAATACAATAATGGAGTGTCTTGAGAAAGAATACACCATTATTGTATTCGAAACTAGTCATTTTAATTTCGTTATTAAACCATCTTTGTCTTAGATAGGTGGGTCGGCTATATTTTTGACATCTTATAATTTTTTATAATGTTTAAAAAAAAAAAAAAAAAATTTTTTATTTCTTTCCTTCAATCGCTTTTTTTTCTTCTTAGTTTTGCACAAGACTGTAGGAGATATTTCATTGAAAAGCGCGAAGAAATGAAACAAAAAGCAAAGATATTAAGAAATAAATACCGAATAACTAAGGGTTGTCTAATGTCTAGAATTATCGAAAAGGTAATGGAAGTTCAAAACAAACAAAAAAATTACATCCAATCAGTCATCTTAGATTTACAAAATGGAAAATGCTTGGAAGCCTAGGTTCAAGTGCCACAGGATGCTCACTGCCCTCGTTTTAGCGCATGTTAACTAAGATTGTTATCTTTGTTTTTGCTTTTTTGACACAGTAACTTTACT
>JAFIDM010107274.1:0-13540 GCA_023159025.1 Thereuonema tuberculata | reverse complement strand
AATCACGTAGCAAATATTGATAAATTTACATCGAAGTAATCTTAATCAAGCCGTATAGATTGGACACTTTTTTGAGGTGTCAAGGCAAAATAAATTTTAACTGATTCAGAAAATATTTTCCATTGAAGGTCATCTTAAACCTTAAACCTTAGACATCTTAAATGCTACACTCTTTTGTAAACACCCATCTTTTTTTAAAAAAAAGATATTTTGCAATCCAGGATATGACATATGTTTCAGAAATATGTGGTTTTTGGTGGCAGATGCTGCTCCTCACTCGTTTTGTGAATGCGCAGGGAAATGATGTATTACTACAGTGTTGGTCAACGTCACTAAATATTTACTCTTACAGTATGTGGTATTTAAAATCGAAAAAAAAATCAGTATTTCATTGAAAATTCATGGTTTACTGTGTTTTAATTCAAATGGCCAAAGATAAAAGCAAAATAATAATCTGTAAAGAGTGAAATACAACACAAGTTTTTTTTTTAACATAAAAATCAAAGAACTGAGAATACAGCTTTAATTTTTCGTGAAGACTAAATATGCAAAAATTAGAAATTCAAAACACTATTGTCTTTCAGTGATCTTAGTAGATTCCTAAAAGACATACTTTTTAAAAGCAGTTTTCATATTGAAAAATAATAAAAATACTTGTGGTATAAATTTATTTAGAAAAAAAACTAATAAAGCAAAAGAAGACGGTGTGTGACTATCAAGATATATCCACTTTAATCAATATTAGATTTCTTATCAGTGTTCTTTTAGTTTCTCCACCCCGCAATTAGCATTTACAGCTCATTTTCATCTCCAACATGCCCTCAATACCTGGAACAATTAGAGTTTTATTTTTTTTTCACCTTTATTTCATTTATCTGCCGCTGTAATAACATTGAAGGGCAAATTGTAATGAAGGACAGAGTCTCTTTACAAGCAGTTAGTTCAAGCGTATTAAAGAGGAGTCATCTTCAGAAGGACAAAAAAAATTGCATAATATAAAGCAAAGGATCCACGGTACCGTTACCGTCAAACAATTAGAGGTTACTTAAATGATGTAATTTACATGATTCCAAATGATGGATCTGTTTTTGTTTGTTTTTCCCCCTTGTTTCTAGTTCTAGAAAACAAACTAGATGTGCACAATTTCTGTGTAATCCTTTAATTTTCTTTCCTTTTTTTTTATCAAACTTGCCAAATAAATAATTGCTTAGTATGTAGATTTTAAATTTTATTATCTTATTATCGTAACGAACAATTCTATTTAAACACAAAATAAGTACGTACGAATGAATAATTTCCTTTCTGATAACCTACTAATATTACTGATATCTCAGTGATTTAAAATTATGTTTATTGTTTCCGTCATTCTGGAATTTTTTGTTTGTTGTTTTCATAAAGCAGTTATCTGATTTCATAGTAGCATTCATCACTTTTCATGGGATCTCAGCTTCAAAAGCGATGAAGATTCCTGCATTTATTAATTTCAGAGTCAATCCTCTTAAAGTGACATATTTCGAAATATTGAACTTAATAGTAGCAATAATTTAATGGTAAATGTAGAGTACTTAACATTAATAATGTGCCTCGTTCTCGGATTCCTCAGAAAAACTTGGTTGCCAGGAGTCTTCTTTTGCTTTCCTTCTGTTTCTTCAAAGAAAATAATCACTTTATGTATTCTTTTAATATACAGGGTGTTGCAAACTACTCTGTACAGATTTTAATGGTAAATCGGGAACACCAATTGTTTTTTGTTAATGAAGTATGTCCGCTGATGTCACCTGTCGCCGTTAGGGGGCGTAAACAGAGATGTTGATCGAGCTGGTATAAAAACGAATGGACAAGATTGTGAACCGCATGCTCAATCAGAAAAGATGATCAAGTGGCGACCGGCAACAGCAATGCATGAATGACAACGTCGACGCTTTGATTACCGTACAATGGGTTCGTATAAATAGGTATAAATGAGTTCTGGCTTTGAGGACTGTTGATAGTCTTAAGCTTCTGGTAATCGTTGCCATTTCGGTTTATACTGCTTCTGGTAATCGTTACCATTTCGGATTATACTGCTTCTGGTAATCGTTACCATTTCGGATTATACTGCTTCTGGTAATCGTTACCATTTCGGATTATACTGCTTCTGGTAATAGTTACCATTTCGGATTATACTGTTTCTGGTAATCGTTGCCAATTCAGATTGTACTGCTTCTGATAATCGTTGCCATTTCGGATTATACTGCTTCTGGTAAACATTGCCATTTCGGATTATACTGCTTCTGGTAATCGTTGCCATTTCGGATTGTACTGCTTCTGGTAATAGTTGCCATTTCGGATTGTACTGCTTCTGGTTATCGTTGCCATTTCGGATTGTACTGCTTCTGATAATCGTTGCCATTTCGGATTATACTGCTTCTGATAATCGTTGCCAATTCGGATTGTACTGCTTCTGGTAATCGTTGCCAATTCGGATTGTACTGCTTCTGGTAATCGTTGCCATTTCGGATTGTACTGGTTCTGGTAATCGTTGCCATTTCGGATTGTACTGCTTCTGGTAATCGTTGCCATTTCGGATTATACTGCTTCTGGTAATCGTTACCATTTCGGATTGTACTGCTTCTGGTAATCGTTGCCAATTGTATTATTGCACGATTGTACTGCACAATTTTTCCGAATATTTTGAATTGTATTTTCCAAACAGCTCCAAATTCATTGCGATTTAATATCAAAGAAAGGAATCAGTCAACTCTAAAATAGAGACAGTCATTTTCGTTTTCAGTCTTGAAAGTAAATTTTTTTTAGGAAATATTGGTTAGTAAAACAATGAGAGGGCAGTCGTTCAAAACTTGGCATAAACTAAACCACATGTTCAGAATAGCAAAAATAGCCGTGTACAAATCACTCTGCGTTTCTAGATGAAAAAATATTAATAAAACTGGCCTTATTGATAAGTTCTTTGAAAGATGATAGAAGTTCTTGAACGAATTAATGCCATTGTTGAGATTCTCGTTCAATGGTTTTTTGTTTTTTTTTACTGTTATAATATAACAGTAAATTTAATTGTTCCAAAACAAAATTCTGGTTTATTTGATGTTTTGTTTCATTTTCTCTTATTGTGTGACATTAGTTTTATGAGAATAATAGACTTATCACTCAGTCGCCCACCTTTAGGCTTGTTCGCACTATAGCGTCAGCGTTGTGTTTGCGTAAAAGTCGTGTAACCGTCAGCGGCAAAATCAGAGCGCACTTTAACGTTAACTTGCGTTCGCAAGTTAACGGCAAGCGGAAACTGCTTATATTGTGATTTAGATATGTTGCCTATTCATTGGAAAAGTACCATTTTCCTAGCGTTATTTTAATTTATGAGTATTTTTTTTGTGTAATTTATTTTGCTTTACTGCATCTGTTTTATTTGAACCACGTTTCCATAATATTTTTTTTGCATTATATTTACTATATGAATGCGTACATTGAAAACCCTGTTTCATACTTTGTACTTTTCATGTTTCCATATTTTGCTGAGGGATTATAATTACTTCTCTGGAGAACCCTGTTATTTTGTTTTCTATTTTAAATTCATTGTACTTGTCAACAAATATTTATTGAGTAGAATAAAAAAATATGAAATTGAATTGCAGAAAATTGACTGCCAATAATTTATTGTATTCAAGGTAAATAACACATCACCTACTAACAGAAGCTTACTGACCCTACAACTGTAATCTTTTAAGAGACAATATAAAAGCACATATGAATTATGAAGATAATGAATCTAAGTAATTTCAGTTCTTTATTGTAATGAGAATCAACCAAACATAATAATGCTTATTTTTTTTTTTTTTTATCAGAAATCATAATAAAGAAACTTATAAGATTCCAAAACAATTTCTGCACTTCAATCATATAAACCAAAACTTTAGTGAAATTTCTTTTTTTTTTTGTAATGTAACACCCAATATCAAACAACATAGCAGTCATATATAAAAAAGAAAACATTAGCAAATGTTTATGGGAATTTAAGAAAAATTAGAAACAAATATATTATATTTAGTGAAGCAGTAAATTCATTTAGGAGGGATACTGAAACCACATATTCATGTTGTGCTTTATCATTGGAACAGTAAAATTTTCCTAGCCTTATTTTAATTTATGATTTTAGTCACTTGTTCACTTAGGCTACTGATATTATTTATGAAAATTTATCATACTTTTCTTAGGGATTGGAGTACTTCAGTATTATGCAGTGGCTGATCACAATTCTGTTATGACATACTAACCTTCATCTTTTAATAAATTCATGCAACATTCGAAATTGTAATGTATATTTTGTTTAAAAACCTACATTTATGAATATTTACAAGCGATTATTTCTTTCATAAAGAAGTATATGAAACAAAAAAACGATGTACAGATATTAAAAACAAATTTTGTCAAAAAAAAAACTACTGGAGACGAACGACGGTCAAATGGATGGCGATCACAATTGCCAATATTCCGTTTTCCCGGCAAAATTTGTATCAATGCTCTCGGATTGGCTGTTGCTTAACACACACACTCCGATTGGCTAACGCTACCTTTGATGTTGATTTACATGCTACATCTCTTTACAAAGGTGAGATCTGCACATTCTGACGCATAGCATTAATTTATTTCAGTAAAAATATTGTTTATTTTCGAAAATTAATCTCCTCAATGTGATATTTAATTCGTAATAACCTTCGATCCCAACGAAGCGGTGAAGAAAATGGCGTCAGAGAACTTACTTTCGATCTTCAAAAGTTGTAGGAATACGTCAGTGCTCTGTGATTGGATGTTGCTCACACACAAGATCTGATTGGCTGGCTTTACGTCGGAGGAGACGCAGATGTTCGCTCATTTCAACATATACGTTTGGCCTTAAACTGAGACGTAAAAGCAATTATCTTACATAAACTTAACGTTTGACGCAGCAAAACGCTATAGTGCGAACAAGCCTTTTCATTTCGCCCTAAACGAAACCAAACATCTACAGAAAGTTTTATAAATTAAGTCTTAAAATAACAGCAGTTTAAAAGCTTTGTTAATTAACATTTGCTATCAATTACAACCATGTATAGAAACATTCTGAATTGGATTGTTTTTTACAGAGCCATTTGAAGCTGACATTTTCACCTCAGCTAGAGTTATTCATTAATGTTGAATCAAATGCCTCTATTGTGTAAAAGGTATTCACGAATGATAAATATGGTTGTCCAAAAATTACAAAGCAACCAGGAAACCATACGACACAAGACAAAGAAATGAATTATCAGTTAATCTAGTCCAATTACCGAATTAGATAAATAAAAAAAAAACCCGACTGTTTACTATCATTGATACCACCCTGAGTCTTTACATTTGAAAAAGTTTATAAACCAGAATATTTCATTTTATAAAAGGATTCCCTCGTACCATCCTCTTATTATTATCCTTAACGGATATTCGTCTTAAATCTTGTCAATCCTTCAAGAATTGTTTATTTCATCTCTTGTCTATGAATTGTCTTTCAGAAAAGGGTCAGTCCATCACCCTTGAGAGTTTCTTTTTTTTGAAAGTGACCTTAATGTTGAGATAATTTCTCATTTTAGACATAAGGTTATGAGGCCAATAAATGATTTCCTGTGCTTTACCATTGTATTTTTTTTTTATTTAAAATATAGAACAACGTAAATAATTGAATAAAATTAAGTTCTTAAAAAAATTGCAAATTATTAGAAAGAATTATTACAAAAACATGCTGAATTAGGCTGATGTGATGTTTTAATTGAATATTTTCATTTTGTTTTATATTAGAGAAGTTTAAGAAAACTGGCCAATAACAACTTCATTTCAATAATTGAAATTGTGAATACTTTTTTTTTATGTTTCCATTGATATGAAGTTTTTATAACTATCTAAACATTATTGATTATTTATTCTGAGCTTATCATCGAGGGTAAATCTGGCTGAGCCCTAACAAGGACGAAATAAGCAGTCCCATATTCCCGTCTGTGATAGGTTAGCTTTCACGCCTTAAGCTTATGGGAAAGCTTTTATTTTCTAATCTTTATGTTAATTGCGTGACGTTAAAGTTGATTATTAATTACCGATTGCTATTCATATCAGAAAGCTTTAAAGAATTCTGAATAGGGCCCAATTTTGTGGCATGGCATTTTTTTTCTTGACATGCATTTCTATTTTTAAGATGACGTAAATCAGTTACACTGATTAAAATAACAAGGTTTTATTGTACATATGTCTTGAGTTTTCTAGATGCTTCGACCAATTAAAGTATATTAACAAAATATTTAGCTGTGTTTTTTTTTTAAATTTTTAGATGATATCTTTAAACATTTACTACACATTTGAATTTCTAGTGCGTTCGGTAGACCAATGATTTAGGTGCTGGACTGCGGGCTAGAGCTGGGTTCGATTCCACCGTTGTTACTCCAACGGGCGGGCCCTAGGGTTCACCTAGCCCTCTGTCAAATGGGTACCGGTTTCTTCCTGGGGGTTAAAGGCGAACGGGCGTCGGAATTACCATCTGACCTCAACTAGCCACGTTGATCGAGGATCGCTGAAACTTCCTTCTCATCCAAGCGCTCTGTATGGCCTATACTGAAATATCTTTACCTTACTTATATTGATATAAGTATATAACCCGGTTCGTAACCTGAAACGTTCCTAACACGAAACATTGAAATCAATGAAATAGAGATGATCCGTTCAAGATGAAAGAATCGTTCCTTTTTATTAACATCCGGTCGTTTACCTGATAAAACGCAAAGCTTTGTACTGTATGCGATCGTTTGCCTCCAACGTTAAACCTTGCTCTCTCTCTCTCTCTCTCTCTCTCTCTCTCACCTTCGTTCGTAACCCGAGGCACTGTTCGTTATCCGATGCAAAAAATTTTCGAAATTGTTGTTCGTAACCCGAAATGTTCGTGACCTGAGTCGTTCGTAACCCGAGGTTTCACTGCTTTTAAATTAGATAGTTGATAAAATAATAATTCAAAACGTAAATTAAGATGAAACCCTTGCTGCACTTATTTTTATTATTATTAGCTGAAAAATATATTTTTTGGTTCAATTTTAGGTTATTGATGTTTTACGTCATTGGGCTAAATTGTTCAAAGTTTAAGTTTAGTATCAAAATGACATTAACAAGAGTACTTCCTTGTATTATATCAAAACTTCAGCCATCTATCAAATAAGGAGGAGAGGTCGACGCCGTTTGCTGATTTTTTTTTTTTGTTTATCTTTATGAAATGAGTAAAACATCGACACACATCAAACTCCTAATTATTTATCTTTAGTAGGGAGGCAAAATATTGCAGAGTTTCAGATTTCTAAAGTAGGGGACAAAAAATTCAGAGCAAAAAAATTTGATAATGGCTCTTAATCCTTGAAGAAAATTTTGAAAACTAACTGTGCAATATTTTTTAATTAATCATGATTAGAATATGTTATCCCTATGATTTTGCTAATTTTTATCTTTTAGTAAATTCAAACTGAAAATACTATTAATATTTTTAAAAATATTAAAAATGTTTGCATTGAAAAATGTTTGCATTGCTTTCAAACGTTTCTTCACTAAAACTGAAAGGCTGTGAAGAATTAAAATTTAAAAATAGTTTAGTTCAAATGACCCCTCGCAAATTTTTTTAGTCCTTGAAAAATGAAAATGTCAGACCTTCAATTTCACTTTGATCATCTTTTTTTTATGTAACAGCAGACAAATTTACCACAGAAATCTTTGTTTTTGGTAAACTGGCTGCCTTTAAAAGAATTCAAAAAAGTTAATTTAGAGATACCCTGTGAAGCAGTTTCAAATATAAGAAATAAGCATTTAATAATTGTCCCGATCTTTTTCGACATTGTCTACTTTAAGATAGATGTTGAGAAAACTCCGCTTAATGAAGTTTCTCAGTTGGTTGTCTTGCAGATCCCCAGGATTCCGTGAGATGAGATTAAGAATTCTACAAGAAAAATGAGAAAGAAACTTACTTGATAGTCTCAACGCAGCTGGAACAGAAAGTTCGAGAATCTTCAAAATAAAGACGATCAATTTAATGAACGTAAGAGTTAATGTTAGAGCAATTCACTAGGTTAGAATCAAACGACAAGAAAGAGAAGTAGAACAAAAACTTCTTTAAGTTTGGATCTGCATAGTTAGAAATTAAGGTTCTGAGGATGCGCAATACAGTCATTTTTTTTTTTTTTTAATTTTTAATGTAGTCTTTGAGATTCTAATGTTGTATTCATGCTCAATGTTAATTCAGTTTTCGAAAAGAAATAAGAAAAAAAAATCATTCTTTCTAAATTTAATAAAAAGAAGAAAAAGAATTTATTTGCTTGATCAACAATAAACGTTGAATTATTTTTATATAACATTTGAACTTGCAGAAATCACTAAAAATAGTAGTCTTTATTTTTTTAATATTGTTTCTAAATATTGTTTAAGTTATTTTATAATACTAATACTTTATGTACTTTATGTATTTTGCCTTATATCTACGCAGTTTTTCATTTTTTTGTTTTACCATTTTCTGCATATTTATTCCTTTTTTTTTTATTATTTTTGCTTAAAGTACTGTATAATGCAGCGGTGGACAAAGTCCAACCTGCACTACCGTGGCCATTTCGGAAGTAAATATTTTTATCCTGGGAAAAAGTATTAAACTTTATATATGTTCTTTAAAGACAACTTTTCTTATTCTTTGTTGAATGAAGAATTGTTGTCTGGTCTTCCCTTTTAACTTGCCGTACTTGGGAGAATCTACCAGTAGATTTTAGCTATTCTCACAGATTAATTACGAGCATATGCTACCTCAACAAGTCGAGATTTTTTTTTTTGATATCTTATTTTGATTTTTTTTTTTCTTCACTTAAAATAGAATGATTAAAATACGAAAGAAAAGTATCTTTCGTCCAAAAAAGAAAGAAAGGAATATTAATAGTGGATAGATCGTTGAACAGCGATAAGGATAGAAGGAGGTAATTATTGCCTCAAATTACTGACAGAAAATTCTCGAAAGAAAGATGGGGAAGCACTAGTGTAGGGATGAGGATTAAGGACTGATGAACATTGAACCACTCTTCTCTCGCTCCTTCCTCTGCTGAGTAAGGATTTAATAGTTGAATTGGCATTTTAAGGGAATAGACAGTCATCGAAATTCAAAGAATTTTAGACTATTGTGTTTCCTTTAGTCTGTCCCATAACATGTCAGACTTATTAAGACTACCAGTAGCTTTTGCTGCCATCTGCTTAAGTCGCGGGCTCATCAGGAACACAAGCTTCCTCACCACGTCAAGGTAGACACACAACGAGGTAGTAAAACACATCTTTTATTAGTGCTTAGTTTTATAGTTCATTGAAATTATAATGAAATAGTATCATTTAAAAACGATTGTCAAACCTTTATTTGCAATGATGTTATTAAATGTTTATCTAATATTATAGGTTATTGTATCTAATGTATTCTTTTATAATAGAGCTTCGAATCAACTTACGTTTTGTTTTTGTTTTTGCTTTTTTCCTTATGATTACGAATTTTCACATCATATTTTTTATCAGCATTTAGATTTATGGGATCTTTTAAATATGTTCTAAGCGATTTTTTTTATCTTGTTGGTTTTTTTTTATTTCTCCTCAAATATCTAGCATGTTCGGAACGACACTGGCAAATCGATTTCCTACTCTCTTAAATTAATATTATTAAAATAATTTACGTTTAATTTTATAATAGACAATAAGTACATTTACAATCTGGAATATATTTCCTCATCATAGTTTATTTAAAAAGTTTTCATTTTCTAAGGTTATTTCAATTTCTGTTGCTGTGTCGTTGTTTCTTAAAATCTTTTTCATTTTGTGCTACATGACCATCATAATTTAAATACAGTATTAATATTATATTCTTAGCACTGATTTCTTTTACAACAATCTGTTTAACGCATGAATTTCTGTCGCAAGACAATATTTTAGACAATCATTCATTTTTTTTAAACAAAATTTGATGAGCTTCCGGTATATCTCTTCTCTATTTGGTCTTTCTTGCCTTACTAAAAGATGGCGGCAGCGCCACTTGTTAGGCTGTTTTGCAAGCCATCCAGGCGTTCTATAAATCAATGGTCACAACATTTCCCCCACTCCCCCAATGGAAAAATGTCTGCGGGCGCTCATGTGTGGGCGTGTTCCTTTCTATTCAGTTTCGTTTTCCTTCAGGATATCATCCACTTCGTTCACTTGAAATGTTAAAAAGCAAAGCGTTCTCATAAAAAAGAAATGAATTTGTTATTAACAGAAATTAATGCAGAAATTAACTATTAATTATTTAATATTAGCTAAATGAAAGATATTTATGTAATCAATTTAAATCCCACTTCACTGGCAAATTTAACGATTAACATCAGAGATAAAGCTGTAATATTCACTCTAATAAAAAGTTATCGAAATTAACTTTTTTGTCTTCATTTTCATTTTAGAATGCGTTTAGAACATTTTGCATTTTTTGCTATTAATAGCATTTTTTAAAATTATTTTTTCAATTAGCATAAATTAAATAAGTCCTTTAGTACTAGTATGTCCTTGAAAATAGGTATTGAAACAACAGCTTCAATCGTTGTCCTTGAAAGCATTAAATGCAGCTTTGAGATTTTTTTTTTTTCCAATAGAAACCAGAATTTATTCAAAATAATTGCTTCGCTTGCAACTAAAAAAAAAGAGAAATGATGTATAAAAAAGGATAGGATTATTAACAGTTATTAATATCATACTAGACATTTTTAAAATATTCTTCACTTCAAAATAATAATCTGAATTTTATTTACAGTTTTTACATTTAAACATGCAAGGATTTTTTTTGTATTAAATAATTGCTGCAAATTTGCTTAAAAATTTGGATTTTATTATTCGTAATTTGATTTTTTATTATTATTTTTCTGAATTCTTATTGAATTTTCAGTCGAAGGAATTCATTTCGGTCAATCTATCAAGCGCTTTTATGTGAATTGAATAAAAAAATCTTATAACTGAAGCGCTGCCTCTGCCAAATCTACTAGTATATAAATCAATCTTTTCAGTTTTTGTAATTTTTTGTAACTTTTTGATTTGTTATTAATTTAATTTTTTAAATTGGAATTTATTCTTATCGTATTTCATTTTTATTACATCACTATATATTAATTTACGTAAAGAACGAAAATATAATAAGGTCGCTTATTAGTAATATTATTTATATGTTGTAGTTTTCAATGAAATTCATGATTTTACTTTTTTAAATCTAAGAAATTATTTATTTCTTATTTATTTATTTACTTATTTATTATTCACTGCGATCTTCGGAATAATTTTCTTCCTCGGTACAAAGATAATGTTTGCATTTCCTAAATCAGATTGAAATCAGTTGTGTTGGTTGGTTGGTTGGTTGGTGTTTAATGGCGCAAAAGCAGCTGCGGCTAAGCTGCGCCATCAGTTGTGTTGATACACTTTTTCGGAGTTTTTCGGCCCCGACAGACACTGGAATTATTTCTTTGTTACTTCTTTTCGTGGTGTGCCTGTGGTGATTGACAGATTTACTAATCACAGAAGACGTGGAATGATGACGCAATTACAATTACAATGAATGGCAATAATACATACAAATAGAAGGTTTTAACAAACTCTTTAAGTTGATTTAATTTTTAAAAAAAAATTTGTTCAACTGTTAGTCTCAAGTTTGATTTTTTTTTTTTTTTAACTGGCAGTTGACTAAAATTCTCCCGTCTCTGGACTGACAACAAAATTGAGATGTTTGTAGAGTTTTTATAATCCTTTTCATCGAAAACATCATCTTTAAATATACGAAAAATAGACCTAGATAATTGATGTACAATTTTCCTTAGTTTGAATTATTTTTCCTTGTTGACTTAAGCACAAAATAAAAAAATTGCAATTCACTCAAAGTTATTCACTTGAAATGATCTCAGCCTAAATTACTGATAGTTCAAAGGCATTTTTATGATTCTTGAAAATTAATAAAAAAGTAAATAAAAAATCATTTCCTTGTTCTAATTTAGAGTTTTTACATTTTTTTCCCTTCAGATGTCGCACTGTTTACAATGTAATAGCTTTGCAAAATCTTTTAAAACACAAAATCATAAATTGTTGAATAATATATTTACATTATATATTATTTTTTTTTCAACATTTTTTAAAACTAAATTTAATAATTTAATTATTTTTAATAAATTTATTAGCCTTGATTATGACAGTTTTTTTTTCTTTTTTTTTCTGTTTTTATTGTAATTTTTAGTAATAATTCTATTGTAATAATTACGTTTAACTGAGAAACTTTAAAAGGCATGTCCTGATTACAAGTTATTTCACATTTCGTCATCTGATTGGTTAAACTAAGTATCATGTTTCTGATTTTTTTTTTTTCCTAACTGTCGTTCGGTGTCTGTTGATTATATATTCGTAAAACAATTCTACAAAAAATAGGTCAAAGAATAAATCAATAATAAATTCTCTACAGGGAAAGAAATCGGGTTTACAATATAGAAAAATAATACCTTATTAATAAAAAAACAAAAAACAAAAAATCTGAATGATTATTAGGTAAATGGAGTTTAAACTTAAAGGTTTTATAAGAATTCTCTTATTTCATTCTCTTTTCTATAATGAGGTATTAAGTTATTTAAAAAAAAATTCTAAGAAATAATTTAATGATTCCTTGTAGAAAAGAGGAACTTCCTTATTAAGTTTGCAAGTCAAATATATTATTAAAAATAACAAACAATACTATAACTGAGTAACTAATAGTACAAAAAAATACTATAATTGAGGAAAACAGCTTTTGAGCGACATATCTACAGGAATCTTTATTTATTTATAGAATTCAAATTTTTGTGAAATAATTTTATATCAAATTTTGTTTCAAATTTACATCTGAAGAAATTTTGGGTTTGATATCGCAGAATAATATAATTAAGGTCTCATACAAAGAATATTGTAAACTGAATATTCCTTCATGTTTATATGTTTGTTAATTATTTAAATTTAGAATTATGCTTTGGTGTGATTTATAACAGTGAAATAACATATTTAATATGCGTTCGTTCTACTTATAGTTATATTAACATCTAAGTTATTTGTAAACAAATGTTAATGTTTACCTTAATATCTATGCAATAGCTAACTTTCGACTATTGGTTCATTTAACAGCCATTTCGTTCATTTTTTACAAGGAAAACAATGGCTTTATATTGAAAATTTGAAAAAAAATATGAATTCAACGTAAAAATATTATCATTCTGTAATTCCGTTTTCTGATAATAGATGGCGCTCCGAAAGGGCATTACATACTGGATCCCATGAGATAGAAGAATGCCGAAGTAATACGTTATACACTGAAGCATTCAACTTATTTTTTTGCCTCTTTCAAAAAAGGATGTTATACATCATGTAACTATAAAACTTAATAGGAAAATATAATGTTAATTTTCAGATAATAATACAACTAAATTTTCTGTTTCATTTTCGGTTTCTTGATCGTATTAAATTTTGT